>JBBBDQ010000516.1:750000-882500 GCA_037127315.1 Ascarosepion bandense
ATATATATATATATATATATAAAAGGCAGGATGTTTGTGTGTGTGTCTATTTATCTGTCTGTATTTCTTATATACAAATCCATAATTTTTATCCGATTCTTACCAAACTTCACACAAATATTCTTTAGGCTGAGTCTGAGCTCCAGAACCATGGATTAGTTTTAAAGCTTTCATTGCACCCAAGCAACGCCGGGCTATACTGCTAGTATATATATATATATATATATATATATATATATATGGGGGGGGGGGTAGCATATCTTCATTTAAGCATGTTTGTTTAAATAATTTAGTCATATGATGTCTGTTTTTATTTTAATCCGCTTGTAGCCATGAATAAGTTTCCTGATATGGTGATTAAAAACAGCAAAAATGGTGCCTTAATCATTTTTATTAGTTTTATTTTCTCAAGTACTTTTAATCTTACTCAAAATCATGTTCCAGAGATTGATAGTTAAAACATAATCAATGCAGTTGTATGTTATAAATAGTTGTACATTGTAAATTTCTTATTCTTAAGAGTGAGATGAAAATGATCTGAGATGAGATTGAAAGATGATGTTGATCTTGATCGTGACTATGAGAGGAGTAAAAGAAAAATAGATATAATACATCTAAATAATTCAAATGAACTTAAATAAAGAGATTAAGATAGATAGATAGATAGATAGATAGATAGATAGATAGATAGATAGGCATGAATAGATTAACATAGACAGTTATGAATAGACTAAAATAGATAGACAGTTATGAATAGACTAAGATAGATAGACAGACATGAATAGACTAAGATAGATAGACAGACATGAATAGACTAAGATAGATAGACAGAAATGAATAGACTAAGATAGACAGGCATGAATAGACTAAGATAGATAGACAGACATGAATAGATTTAGATAGACAGACATGAATAGACTAAGATAGATATATATTCTTTTTAATCATTTCACCCTAAGCAATGCAGTAATGCCACTGGTACACAGGGGCTACCTAAGAGAAGAACAGAATGTAATGTCAATATAGAATGGGTAAGAGAAGGATGAGAATACTGGTGTGAAGAGAGTTACGTGGAAGTAAAGTGAGAGAAACAAGATTCAGGTAGTGTCGAGGAAATGATAAGGAATGATGGAAATCAAAGAGATAAGAGATGGAGATTGACATGGCATTTAAATCTTTGGGGATCATATCTATCAGAGAAGCAAGTATATGGAAGGGAGTTCAACAAACAGGAAGTGCGAGAAAAGAAGCTGTTATTAAGAGGCAGTTATATTTAACTATTTTGAGAGTAAAAGGGTGGGACCTTGTTGGCAGTATGATTGCTCAAGTAAATTTGTGTTCTCTTTCAGGTTTTATTTGGTCAACAACTTTTCTTAAAGATTCTTTCAGCTGGATATAAATCCTTGAAACAAAAACCTATTTTTATAGAGGCTAACACCTAATTTGCATATTCTAGAATCCTTTAGAATTCTCTCGATTTTACTCAAATTTTCTCAGACATTCTAGCATCTTTCAAATGTTCTATTTTTAATTTCCTTATTTTTACAACTACTTCATGAATTCAGACTTTTTTTCTAACAACAAGTAGGGCTCAAATGAATCCCTTACTACAACTTTTTAGATATTATTAATATTATTTTTATATATAAATGCATTCTCATAACAAGGAGTCAGCAGGGAGTTAAGCTTGTCAAAGCAGAAGCCATGAAAATATTTGTAGAAAAGACAGAGGGAAGCTATATCTTGTCAGTATGAAAGTAAATGAAGTCAAGCTGTCAGATTTGGATTGATTACATTGCAGATTTTCCTTTGAATTTTGTTGAGAATTCCATGATAAATAACAGGGGCACTCGACCAGATATGACAGCAATATTCAATGAACGGGCAGATGGTTGTTTTATACGCGCATACGATGGATTCAGACGAGATAAACTTTTTCACCTGACACAGTGGCCCAACTTTCCTAGCAGTTGATTTAGCTATTGATTTAATGTAGTCATACCACTTGAGTTCGGCTGAGAGAGTGAGGCCAAGGAGGCGCAATGTATTGCTTTCCGTGAGACTAGTTTGATCCATGCTGAGAGTGGGTAGGAGAGATTGTCTATAGTGGTTAAAGGATAGCAGCTTCATTTTGGAAGGATTAAAATTTACAAGCCATTTCTTACTCCAGTCCACCACAGATTGAAGGACTGCTTCAAGATTAGCAGCAAGGTTAGCTTTGTCAGCCTTGGCAGATTTCTTACAGAGTCGGGAGTAAATGGTGGTGTCATCAGTGTAAATGCTGACTTAAGATCTGAGAGAATGTTGATGAAAATCAGAAAAAATGTCAGACCTAGGAGAGAGCTCTGGAGTTTGAATTTGAGTTTTGTTTAATGCTTATCAACCTCTGTGGGTTATTTAATGCCAAAAAGGTGGGGTTTTAAGGTATATTTTTTTAATGTACGATTATAGGGAGAAGGTTGATTTAGACAGATTTTAATTAAAATTTTAAATTTTTATTCTTTTTTATTTTAGAAAACTGAAAATGTCTTCCCCTTTTTGTGTTTTCAAAAAGGTTTTGCTGAGAATAATTTTTCCCCTCAAAAATGTATTATGGTAATAATTTTTTCTTCAAAAATGTATTGCTGGCAATATTTTTCCTTCAAAAAATGTATATTTTTCTATAAAATTCTATTTTTATGTATATATTTCTATAAAAGTGTATTTTTTATACTTTCATAGTTTTTTGACCCCAATTTGGAGGTTAACTATATGCCCATAGCTGAGACCCTAACAGGTGCTACCACTCCAGGTCAGAGTAGACCTAGGAACAACAGCAATTAAGAGGTGGTTTCATACTCATTACAACCTCCCAATCAGAGGCCTTGCTGCCGGATGCAGTTTACTGCCATGACCAGGACCCAGACCCAGAGAGCTCTGGAGGACACCTGTGTTCATATGATAGGATCTGGAGGCATGCCTGTTCAACACGGCCTTATGATTAGACTAAGACAGATATGGATAGACTATGATAGATAGATATGAATAGACTTAGATAGATATAAATAGACTAAGATAGATAGATAGATAGATAGATAGATAGATAGATGTTGACTGGTAGGTTTGGACAGACAGATAGAGAGACAAATTGATAAACAGATGGAAAAATTCAGTGTTCAATTGATATACAGACTTCATTGTTATAATATAAAAGTGATATCTTGATACGATAAACTAAAAAGAAAAAGTGATAAATAAGCCTAGCAAATCAATTTATCATTATATTCATTCTAATCAATAATTAATAAAAGATGAATAAAATAAACACCTAAATAATATTAAAAGTAAAAGAGAACAAAACACTAGATTAATCAAAGTAATGTTCCTTTTTTCATTTCCAAAGAATTAGGGAAAATTATATAAATTAACTAAAAATTAAGTTTATTTACCCTATTTCCCCACCAGAATGAGTTGTGACAGAAGTTTGGTTTTGCTTATAGGTATATTAAACGAACAAGGAAATGAAATTTTGATATTATATAACTTACCTTGGTTCCACTTGAATTAATTCAGTTAGTATTGTTTTTTACTATACTGAGATCCCACATGAATAAAAATTAAATTTAAAAGACATTAGAAGTCCTGGGTTCTATTTTCATTGCAAAGAATAAAAATGAAATGGTTATAAACATCATGATAAAGAATTTATGATTGTAAATGTTTCATAGCATTTGTGGCCTTCTTTGATAAAAAAGATTGCACTGTATGTCAGCCACTTGTCTATTTTTAACTGCTCTGACAGGTGACTAGGCAATGCTTGTTTAAGCAAAGGCTGTTGGTTAAAACCTGATAACCAATAGAAGATCTGTAACTTTTTTCATTACACACTTTCTGTTTTCTTTCTTAACGAAACATGCTTGGAAAACATTTTTTTCTTTCTTTTATATTTTTCTATTCTTTTTATTTTCTTTTTTCATTTTCTTTCATTTTACTTTCTTCATTCTATTTTATTCTTGCTTATTAAATGAACCTGCTTGAGAATTTTTCCATTTCATTTTCTTTTCTCTTTTTTTTCTCTTCCCTTTTCTTTTCTTTTATCTTTTCCTTTCCTTTTCTTTTTCTTTCCTTTTTCTTTTTTATTGCCTTTCCTTTTCCTTTCTTTTTTCCTTTCCTTCTTTCTTTTTCTTGTAGGTTTTCTTTTTCATCTTTTCTTTTTTTTCTTATTTTTTCCTTTTCTTTTCTGTTTTCTTTTTTATTTCTTTTTTCCTTTTTTTCTTATTTTTTTTTCTTTTTCCTTTCATTTCTGCATGAGTTTAATTAAAATGAATTGTAGGAATCCAAAGTTATATAAACACATGGTCAAAGTTAGATCCATTTGAGATGGAGAGATTTATTTACCTTTATCTAGTCTGGCACAAGGCCACCGTAATGTGGTACTTAGTAATGACTAAGTTTGCTACATCAGTTCATAGTGTTCATTTATTTTACTAACTACTGCTCTATGGCTAGAACATATATCTATTATAAAGGGCATTTTCTTGGTGTTGATGTAACACTTGGCTCAGGCTAAAATGGAAATAAAAGTTAAAAAGGTTGAACTAGTGTTCCAGGTGGAGAGGTCTTATCTGCCTAGAAAATCAGCATTCAAAATCCTGGCTTTTACTAGAGGCTGAACACTGAACTCTGAGACTGGTTGGAAATCATTAACTATTTCAGCTTCAGATAATACTAAATTACTGGACAATATATAAAGGTGGATCCATAAATTGATAGCTGGGCACAGTTATAAAATAAAATTTAATCTGAAAATAAATTAAAGGTCATTTACATCACTATTAAGTAATGGTTAACAAACCAGTCATATAGAAGGACAAGGACAAGGACAAGGATAGATAGATAGATAGATAGATAGATAGATAGATAGATAGATAGATAGATAGATAGATAGATAAAGAACAGACTGAGATAGATAGAGAGATAGATAGATAGATAGATAGATAGATAGATAGATAGATAGATAGATTTGAATAAGATTGAGACCAACAGATAGATAAAAACAGACAAACAGTTACATAAAAAACAGATAAATATATAGATATGGACAGACTGAGACAGACAGATCTAAGCATGAACAGACAAAGAATCTCATGGGTGGGGGGGAGTAAACAAGACTTGAATCCGTTTATACAGAGTCTATGGTGAATTTTTTTTACCCGAAATACCCCACCCTACATACAAGGATAAGGGCTTGATTGGATCTCCATGCAAAGCTTTGTGACTCACTATCTCATCAATAGTTGCTTTTTTCTACCTACATTTATATAAGACCCAATCCCACTTATGTTAGATCAACAGGGAAATTTTGTGCTCAGTAAAATGTAAAAAACCAACTTTGTGTCACATCCTGCTTTTTGTGGAGTGCGTTCAGGTAAATATCTAGATAAAATTTCCTCCCCAGCAACTAAAGGGTTACCTGCTAAAACTGTTACTGAATAGTAATGATCAGATAAAGAAATAAACAATTATTAATACTGGTTCATGAAGAATCAATAATTATTAGATTATTTAAAAATTTCAAACAAGTGATAATATCTTATTTAAAGTAATCTGTTTTTATGTTTTATTCATGTTCAAGACTTGACATTTTTGCTTTATCATTCACTTCTTAAATCTTGTTCAGATCAGTGAATGGTTGGCCGTCATCCAAGTGTAGCATGCGTAGGGTGTGCCTACAAATATTTTTTGAGAATAACAAAGAGAATGGCTCCCTACCTGAATAACACCTTATTTCTTTTATTTGTTTGTTTTTCTAGATCTTCACAAAAAGGTGGTGGGTTAGAGTGTGGGTAACAAAAGTAACATCCCCCACCCTCTACAAAGGAAAGACATAAAAACAGTACACATATACATTTTGTATATTAGACAAATACAAAAGTTAGCATTTCTAATGATGAAATGACATCACTGTTACAACAAAGCTTTACTCACATACTGGTCTAACTGTATTGAGATGTCCAAGTTCACATTCCAAAAGCTAAGCAGAGTATTGAGAGACAGCAAAATTTTGTTGGAAACAAAGAAAAGAGTATTAAACTTTTATGTGTTATCTGTCTTTCTATACGCCAGTGAATGCTGGATAATCTCCTCAAAGATAAAGTAGTGACTTATGGAATGTTATAGCTATTACTGCCATATTAGTTCTTTTGCCTAAACATCCAAAACTTGTTGAATGGCTTTCGCTGCTGAAATAAATAGGCAAAGAAAAAAGGAAAGTTACCGAGACACTAGAGGGACAGTTTGGACACTGATTTTATTTTTGGTTCCAACGACCTCTTGTTGGGGAAATTCCTTCCCGAACAATTTGGCATGTCTTTACCATCCAAAGTCCAACAGAGAAAGTGATAAAGTTTATTTTTGGCACCAGGAGGCCTCTTTTTTTGTGCATGCGTCAATTGTCTTTCCTGTCAGAGGACTCCTGGGAGATTTTTATGTTTATTTTATTTCGTACTTTTATTTTATTTTGTATTTTTATTTTACTTAGTGTTTTTTATTTTATTTCGTATTTTTATTTAATCCCTACAGACTAAAAGCAACCGAAATATGGTTGCACAGAAAGATTCTGAGGATGCCACAGGCTGAATATGTGAGCAATAACAAGATTGTAGAGAAATTGGAAACAAAAAGAAAACTTACATTAAAGACAGTTGGAGTTTTTGGAACATGTAATGAGGAAAGGGGCTTGGAAAATCTGATACCAACAGGGTGGATAGAAGCAAAGTGAGACAGGGGAAACCAGCGCGTGACATACTTGATAGGCTTACACAAATGGATGGCAGAGCAGTGTTTGGCAGAAATAACAAGTTAAAATATATTAAGGGCTACAAAGGAAGATATGGAGGACCATGAACCCTACGTCTTGAATGGACACAGCGCATAAAAGAAGAAGTAGTGCCTCCTGAAGAAGTCTCCTTAATCACCAAGAAGGAGCGTTTTTTTTGAGTTTTTTTTTTGTTTTTTTTTTGTTTTTTTGTCACGAGCTGACAAAGTTCACCTCTTAAAATGCAGATAACGTTGATAAAGCATGCACAGAGATACATGTCATAAACGCTGGGCAATACCAGTTTGTACTAGTCTCTTCTCTTCTATACCCTCTCTCCACCATTTTTCCTATTTTTATCTTGTTAATGTCTTCTCTTTTCAAGCCGTAATTTACAGAAGTCGAAGGTGTAAAGATAATGAAATTAGAAACAGGTACTTAATATCGGTCATTTTCAATCGGCCAGATGTCAACAGAAAAACAAAGTCATGAAGAGATTAATGGATAGGTTGGCGGCTAGGTAAGTATTACGTAGTAATACGCGTGTTTATGAATAAATTCGGATGTATTTATGAGAGACAACGAGCATATTACCTATCCCGAGACAGGTAATATGACTCAATAAATTTTGTTCAATTTAATTACAAGTGTCTGTTTTTACGTCATTATGTTATCCGGAATTTTAACGTTGACATGAGTGAGGAGAGTCACACACACACACACACACACACACACACACACACACACACACACACACACATCAGTTATGTGCCTTACGTCATACACGCTTGGGCGATGATGTCTAAAAAGAGATATGACTGACTAGGCAGGAGATTTTCCCGCAGTAGGTTGCCATTTTTTCTGCGGTAGACTGGTTGCCAACCAAGGCTATAGAACCAATCTGTCCTGTTATTCAACCCATATCTTGAGGAAGAAACAATGGATTTATAACTTTCCCAAGAGTATTTGCGCGTAAGTGAAGGCAACAAATTCAACTGGAATTCGAACTCGTCTCTCCGATTTCTCATTCCGAACCTATATTCATTGCACCAAAACGCATATTTTTGTGTGTGTGTGTGTGTGTGTGTGTGTGTGTGTCCGTTACCTATAGATTCCGAAACGGCTGAATCGATTTTCTTGAAAAGTTACACAGTGGTACTATAAGCGTCTGCGAGTGTCGAGGTACCCCTGATAAATATCGAAAATCGATAATCGAAAAAAATTGGTTATAGAAGGAGTGGTCCGATTTTAATCAAATTTCATACACTCATAGACAAAGACATAAGAAATGATATTCAGAAGTTTCAAGGTTGCAGTTCTTACAACAGTGCAGAAAATCGATAATATATATATAAAAGCTTTCATTACACCCAAACAACGCCGGGCTATACTGCTAGTTATTTATATGTGATCACGCACACACCTATTATACACTAACACTCAACCTTTAAATAACATACGGCACATAAAAAAATGGCTGGTTACATTCAATGCCTCGAAAACCAAATTAGTTACATTCCATCATCGCCGATCGAACTACTGCCAGTCACAATAAACGGGTGTTCCCTCGGAGAAACTATTGGGCCTTAAACTCACACCTGACTTCAAATGGAACTCGCACATACAAGCCATCGCTAAAGATGAATGGTAAAATGGTCGGCTCCCTGTGCTGCTCCAATAAGTACCTCACTCCACGTGCTATCCTCTACCTTTACAAGAGCCAGGTCAGGCCTAAAACGTTCTATTGACATATTTCGGTGAGAGCTGCCCAGACTTCACTCTCCAGTTTCGATAGAGTCTAAAAGCTTCTCCGAGTCATTTTGGGTGACGAATTATTTTCCAACCTCCAACTTCTCCCTCATAGGCGGGATGTGGTTAGTCTGTCGCTGATCGATACCTACTTTCGTGGAAAGTACTTGGAAGAACTAAATTCCTTGGTTCAACCAGTTCTAACTTTCACGACAAGGACCCGCCATGTCACTTGAAGTAAACCAACCTCATTCCATCGTTGAGAAGAACGTTCCATTCGAACAACGTTTTCCAGAGAACCACTGCAGTATAGAGAATTGGTAGATTAGTAGATAAATAACAATGTTTGACACTAGTAGAACTTTTTTTTACTTATTTCACCTCAAGCAAAGCAGACCTGCCACTGGTGCGCAGGAGGTTACTGAAGAGGTGAGTGATGAGAAAGAGGAACAAGTTACAGGGGTGTCAGAAAATGAGTAAGAAAAGGATTTTTGGAGATTGTAGCTTTCAGGGAAGCAAGTATACGGAAGGGAATTCCACAGGCGAGAAGTGCGAGAAAAGAAGCTGTTAGAGTAGAAGTTGCGGTTTCATTTGATTGGTTTCACTGTAAAAGGGTGGGACCTAGCCACTAGTTTAGTAGCTCGAGTAAATTCATGCAATGGTGGCACCAGGGAGTTAGCTCATCAGAGCAGAATCCGTGAAAGTATTTGTATCAGAGACAGAGGGAAGCCACATTACGTCGGTGAGAAAGTGACTGGAGTTGAGATATCAGGTCGGGATCAATTACATTACCCAAGAAGATTCTTCGTTGGATTTTGTCAAAGGTTTACAAGATTAAGAACATTAAAAATATTTTCTTACTGACGTAAGAATTGTTACGACTGTTTTAAGTTTTTAAAAAAAAAAAAAAAAAAAAAAAAAAAAAAAGGAATGTTTATTTTGTTGCCAAAAGGTATGGCCAAATTTTCCTATTCCGACAGTGCATGGTTTCTTTCGCAGGGTCAGATACATAGATAAAGAAAATGACCAATAGAGACGAACAACAAACACCGCTATTAAAATTTAACAAGATTAAGATTTTAATAAAATTTGTATTTTATATAAAAATACTGCCTTATGAAAATTTCGATGTCGTAAAGTGGGAGATCCAGTATCAGAGACTCAGGCGTGGCATGAAACACTCGCACCGGCCCTGTTGTTACACACTACTTATCAAGAGTTTTGACGGTGGTAACTTATTTTCTTTGTTGCTATTAGGACCTTGATTAAGTTCTCGCTGTTTGCCAAATGAAGGCGTTCCAAGAACTGCATGCGTGTTAGTTTCAGATGGTAACGCATTTATGAGGAAGTACTAGAAGCAAGTTTGATATTCAGTGTATGTCATTTCGCCGAAGTATAAACAACTTTGTTTTTCATAGCGTTAAACATGTCGGATTTCGTGCAAAATAAAGTATATTTTCGGGGGATTTTACTGCACTACTTTATTCAAAAGAAATATGCAGCTGAAGCACACAGAATTCTCGTTGAGACTTACGGCGTCGATGCTCTGTCAGAAACAACATGCAGAGATTGGTTTAGACGCTTCAAAAATAATTTTGATGTTGAAGATAAAGACATTTTGGTGGAATCACTTTGGATGTAGTTTATTATGAGCTGCTCAAACCGACCGAAACCATCATGGGAGATCACCATCGACTACAATCGATGCGTTTGAGCCGAGCATTGAAGAAATAAACTGACGCTATACGAGCAGAGATACGATAAAGTGATTCTGAAACATAACAACGCTAGGCTACATGTTGCAAAACGGGTGAAAACAGACTTGGAAACGCTTAAATGGGAAGTTCTACCCCACTCACCGTATACACAAGACAATGTCCTGTCCGATTATCACTTGTTTCGATCGATGGCACATGGCCTGGCTAAGCAGCACATTCATTCTTATGAAGATGCAAAAAAAAAATTGGTCGACTTGAGATTGGCCTAAAAAAAACGTGTTGTTTTTCCGACGTGGAATTCAAGTGCTGCCAGAAAGATGGGAAACAGTCATGGTTAGTAATGGACAATACTTTCAGGGACATGTTTCTTACTAATTTTTGTAAATAAAACATTATTTTTTATGAAAAATTAGCCAGAACTTATTCAAGGTTCTAATATTATTATCATTATTAAATTATTAATTGTTCTTTGACGCAACATGAGCAATAAAACATTAAAAAAAAAAGAACTGCATTATTGTTGTTTTTTTAATCATTTCATCACAAGCAAGGCAATAAAGCCACTAAGATGCAAGGGGGGTTACTAAGTGTTAGAAAATATGAGAAAAACTATTATTAAAGAAAGAGGAGAATAAAATAACAAGAATTAAAACAGAAGGTAACGATGCTACTTTAAAATTTTTGGAGATGAAAGTTTAAGGGAAAGCAAGAGGTCGGAAAAGAGTTCCACAAGCGAGAAGTTCGATGGAAGAAACTATTAGCATAGAACTTACGGTTACATGTAGTGATTTCAACTGTAAAATAATGACCCGTTACTGTCAATCTAGTACAGCGCTTTTAATTTATAAAGTTTAGGCAACATAACGGAAGTTTATTGGAAAAATTACAATTAAAATATTTAAAGAAATTGCATAGGAAAGCTGCATTATGGCGGTGGGAATGCGACTGAAGCTGAGATGCCAGTTCAGGATCAGTAACATTGCAGATTCCTTTGATTTTATCAAGAATCTCTAAATATATAGCAGGAGCAGCAGGCCAAATGTGGAGGAAATATTCAAAGCATGGAAGAATGGTAGACTTATAAATATGCAAGATAGATTCTGACGGGAAAAATTGTTTAGCACAACACAGGGAACCAATTTTCTTAGCTGCAGACTCAGCAATTAATTCCATATACTCTTTCCACGACATGTTAGCTGTTATGGTGAAACACACCTATTCTATAGTGAATAGACTCTCCGACCTAAATTTAAGTACCTAGGAAGTGTTCTAACAGGAGATGGAAAGTGCGACACGGAGATCCGAAGGCGAATTGGCATGGCAAAGGACGCGTTCCAGAAGATGAGCAAAATACTAACACACAGGAAGATCTCAATAGAAACGAAGAAAAGAGTGCTAGACTGCTACGTGATGTCAGTTCTTCAGTACGGCTGTGAATGCTGGACAATATCATCGAAAATGAGGACAAAACTGGAAGCGGCCGAAATGTGGTTCTACAGAAGGATGCTACGGATATCGTGGACTGAGCATACAAGCAACGACGAAGTGTTAGAAAGAATGGCAACAAAAAGGAAATTGATGCTGAGCATCAGGAAGAGACAACTGAAGTTCCTGGGACATGCGATGAGGAAGGAAAGCCTGGAGAACCTGATACTGACTGGTCAGATAGAAGGAAGGAGAGACAGAGGAAGGCAGCGGATAACATATTTGCAGGGCCTGATCAGGTGGATGACGGAACGGGGGTTGCCAGGAGCAACAGGAGCAAACATACTAAGAGCCACAAGGGCTAGGGAGACGTGGAGATCCATGATCGCCTACGTCCTGAAGGGACAGGGCACATAGAAGAAGAAGAAGAAGTAACAGGAACGAGGGTCAGTCGATGTTGGACGATAGTAGTCGACAGTTAGTCGAATACGAAAGTAGTCAGTGACCTGACAAGATTACACTGCGTAATATATATCATATCAAGTTCCTAACGTTGTGTACGTCGAACCTATTAGGACCGACTTTAGCACAAATACTAGCCTCCACTGCGAAATTAACTCCACAGCATTAGCAGAAAACGTTAGTCCGAGAAGTCGCAACGAGTCACTCTCCAGGAGGTAATATCATCTATAATGGAAGGTAGAGGGGGTTTTCTCAGTCAATTAACAGAAACCAGTTTCGTTTTGGGGGCGTTAACATTAATACTTCATATATATAATAAATACTAAACGGTTATAGGTTACATTTAAATTAGACCAGTAAACAGTTGTATTACAAAGCGCTCAATACATGTCTGGAGAAAAATGAAGAGTTAACATGTAGAGCATTTCATCGGGCGATTTGTAAAACACAAAAGATGACTACACTCTCACACCCTGATCGAGCACTCTGGAAGAAAGGTAGACTTTAAAAAACAGTAGCTACTCTAGCATCTACGCATCGCTCATTCAGTAATGAATTAGAGCACTCTGGTTATTGGCGTATGATACATCATACGCTAAAAGTTTACCTCCTTCTACCGAGCACCCATAGCGCAGAGGTAGAATCGCCAACTGGCGCCAATTCGGTCGGGTTTCAATCCTGGGTTAAAAGCAATCGGATGTCTAACCGTACTGATGAGCTGCGAAACAGATCTGTCTGCGGATGACTAAATATATATGTATATATTTTAATCGTTTCACCCCAAGCAAGGCGGTACTGCTCACTGAGTGAGATTATAAGTAAGTGGGAAGTAAGAGAGTATTATGAGAACGAATAGGATAGATACAGTTGAGCCTGGACCAAGATTGTAGTTGTCAGGAAAGCATTCTCTCGGGAATTTGATCCACAGAATAACAATTTTGGGAAAGAAGTTATCTGAGTGAAACTTTTTTTTATCAAAAGAACATGAAGGCAATGAGGATGATTTGTTATAATATTATTTTAATTTTTAATTAACGAGTATCACCGATCAGATATCGCTTATATTTTATTGCATACAATGTTAAAAGTAAAAGACAAGCACCAATTATAAGCGAATTCTGTAACAAGGCCACAATTATGGAGCAAAGTATTACACACATGTGTAAATATGGTTATTGTTATTTTCTTTCTCAAATATAACGCCAATCGATTCCTAATTTGGGGGCCATATTCTGAGGATACCATTCTACAGAAGGATGCTGAGAATACCGTGAACTTAACATGTGAGCAACGACGAGGTTTTGAAAATGAAAAAGAGAACATACTGAGGTTTTTGGGACACGTAATGATGTGCATTGTGGTGCAGGAGATATCGGCTCGGAACGAGAAATCGGAGAGCCGAGTTCGAATTCCTTACTTACGCGTAAATACCCTTGGGAAAAGTATTAGTTCGCCTCTTCCCTCCAGTTATGGGTTAAATAACAAGACAGATTGGGTTCTATAGCCTTGGCTGGCAACCAGTCTACCGCAGAAAGTAATGGCAACCTGCTGTGGAAAAATCTTCTGCCCAGTCAGTCATATCTCTTTCGAGACATGATCGGCCAAGCGTGTATCACGTATGGCACTTAACTGACTGACTGAATGAGGAAGGAAGACTGGGAGAAACTAATACTCACGACGGATAGAGGGAAAGAGAGACAGGGGAAAGCAGTGCGATACCTACTTCATGAGTTTGAGCAAGTAGATAACAGTGGGGTTTGGAGGAGATACCAAGAAGAAAAATATTAAGAGCGACAAGTGACAGGAGCAAGTAGAATTTCATGATCGCCTACGTCCTGAAAAGACACGACACATAAAGAAGTTTTAAATAATTATGAAGCAAACTCAACATTTTTAAGCTGAGTTCATGCCTTTCCCATGTATATTATGTATTATCACCATATCTAAATACAGACTATAACCAAAAATATACATTGTGTTTGATGGATTATAAAGTTCTCTCTTTTTATCTTACGAATGACTCAAAAATACCTGTGGGGTCTTATATACAAAATTGAAGAATCTGGTAGGTCAATGCTTAGCCTAACTTACCATGGATTTCCAGTACTTGTAATCTAATGAAAAAAAAAAACTATCGTATTAACTCATTGATGTCCACCGTAAAAATCAGTGTTATTTTTTTTAATTCGATATAAATTACTAAAAATATCCGATATTAATTAATGAAAAAATCTGTTATTACTTTAAAATTTATAAAGATACCCGATGCTAAGTAGAGGTATAACAAAATACGGTATTAATTACCAAAATATCCGGAATTAATTATGTAAAAAAAAATCAGTTAATAATTCAAGATTTATAAAACCGGGTATCAATCACCATAAATCACAGCGTACAAGCCAAGCTCAAGATTTTTTTTACTCAGAAGTTCGGCCTATACTTACCGTATAAGTTGACCTCCAAATATACCGTAGGCTACCAGTAATCCAAAACTTTGACCCAAATAGGTTTCTTAGGTTTGAAAACTTGACCTCCAACCTTTTTTTGGCTTGATAATTTGCTTTTTATGCCGCAATTTATGGTATAACTTTATAAAGAAACCCGATTTTTAGGTATAGGTTTATAAAAAAATCCGGTTTAAATATAAGGTTATAAAAAATCCGGTTTTAAGTATAAAGTTATAAAAAAAACTGATCACGTGACTAGGGTCACAGAAGCACCACATGTACTGCAGCCGTAGCAGCATTGGTATGGCCTGGGCAAAATAGCCTGACGAAGCTCAGCGCTCTCCAGGCTGGTCTGAATTAAGAGTTATCCTAGTTTGGTTAATAATCAAGGCTATAGATATATATCCGAATGAATAAGGAACAAGGAAAAATTTAGGACGTCCAAAACATTAATTTAAAACAGGGCTCGATATATAATATAGAGCTGTGAATACTTATAAATTATATTTTAGAACGTGTACATTTTTTTTTTTTATAAATATCCACTACAAATTGTACATTATGTTTCGACATTGGACTTACAATGTCTCATCAGGTGGTGTGGAAAGGAATGGAAAGCCTCTTTTCTTATATTTGGCGAGTTGTGTGTGGGATGTTGGTGGGTGTTAGTGATAAGGGAATAAGTCTTGTAAATATCCGTTAGAATTTTGAAGAAAGTGGGGTGGGTAAGGAATATAGTTGATTAATGAAAGTGTCAGGAATTTTGTAAACAGATTTAACATTAGAAAATGGTGTATATGTTTTTATGGCCCCTAGGTTGGCCTTTATTTTTTGAGTTTATTAGAGGGAGAGAGTAAGGAAGTGCTCTCTATCTTGCTATTTATCTATAGAATGGGGAGGGGGAGAACAGATGAATTCATATCATTCTCAAGAGTATTTGTGTGTAACTGAATGTAACTCAGCACTCTTGTCTAAAAACAATCAAATATGGCGCTGATAAAAATCTTGACAGGAAATGCTGGGGTTAAACTTATACCACTTTCGTGTTACAAATGTCAACTTTCATAATTTTCATGGAAAAATAGCCGTGAACAACAATCAATGGGTGATTATTTCACAGATTGCTGAATTTAGCCAATAATTTAAAAAAACATTTTTTTGGAATATGTGCGTTGTGGTGCAGTGGATATCGGCTTAAAAATAGAAAAACCGAGTTCGAAAACCTTCTATCAGTTCGTCGGGGACCAACTTCAATAGACTTTCATAAGGGTAAAAATTTTTACTTGGTCGGGGATTAAATCTTCGATCAATTTGTTAGGAAACAGCTTCAGCCCAATTTTCACGGTGGGGGTGGGGGCAATTTTCACTTCGTCGGGGATTAAATCTTCTATCAGTTCGTTAGGGACAAACTTCAAACTCGACTTTCGCTGGGGGACAATTTTCTCAAACCATTTTTCCGTTTTATCCATTGTATCCTAAAACAGTACACTGGATCCAAATTGTAAATAAAATATAATCATATCACATTTTTACTTTTTCAAAAAGCAGTGACATGCCGTGGGTGAGGAGGTTTTTTTGCTCTGAGTTGTCAGCAACCCCACATCGGGAAAACCCTGTGGCTAAGCCCGACTTGAGGCCAACCATTCTCTTCGGCGGTCGAAAACAAACTCTCAATTCAAACTCTAACAATTACTACTAAAAAATTTTTGTCAGCTTGAGTTTACTTTCGCTTCACTGTCTTCCGGTACAATTTTTGAATCTGATGTCTAAACTCTATGACCTCGCCAGACAAAACGAAATTTCTAAATCTACTGTACATTAAATCTTCTATCATTTTTCTTTTTCTTTTTTTCAATTGGAGTAGATAGACTAAACTATCGCCCGGTTCACACTCCACCCACGTCTATTGAACAGGTTAAGAGGCTCATCCCTTGTTCCCTATTTAGGATGTGGTTTCCGGCTTTCTCTTTTCCAATCTTTTCACTCTTTTCTTTTTTTTATTTTATTTTTTTCAATTGGAGTAGATAGACTAAACTATCGCCATGTTCACACTCCACCCACGTCTATTGAACAGGTTAAGAGGCTCATCCCTTGTTCTCTATTTAGGATGTGGTTTCCGGCTTTCTCTTTTCCAATCTTTTCACTCTTACGTAGCTCCCTGCACACCAGTGGCATTACTGCCTTGCTCGGGGTGATATGATTAAAAAAAATAAAATAAAATAAAATATTGAACACGCGCCTTCACTTAAAATAGACACTAACCCGCAACTTTGTTAAACACCACAAACTCTCTAATAAAACCTAGTTGTGGTTACGAGAATACGGAGGTGAACATTATACGTGAGATTGACTGACTGTAACCCTGGCTAGAATCCTTTCGGAAACAAGCATTAAATTTAAATTAATGGCACACACCTTAATCATGAGAACTGACTCAAAGTTATAGTTTTCTTGAATATCTTGTTTTTAATGTTAATCAATAGAAGTTTTCGTGATCTATCTTAAACCGCCGTTTTGCCACTCGACCTCAGATCCTGTTTTGATCTTTAGAGAAAATGCAAACTCGTGATTAATGTTTTATTTTGCTTGACTAGATAAGTGTTTCTCAACCTATTTCTTTTTTTTTTTTTTTTTTACTTCAGGGCGTATTTGAAAGGATCATATAATATTATCTAACTTCCTTTAGTTCGTCCGTCAGACACACCCTCTAAACTAGCCATACACTGACCGATTGCAACCAAATTTTGGAAAGGTACAAACAGGTAAGTGGGGGTGGGTACAAAAGTACAGTTGGTTTGACTAGAGTGCGTAGCTTCGTGCAATAAATTTTCATTAATTCTTTTTTAAATAAAAGGTTTTATTATTTAACATACAAAATAAAAATACTTATTTAAATATCCATTTGATAAAAATGCAAATTTTGTTTTTATATATCTTTTCTTTAAGTTTTAATATATACAAGAATCCAGTTTCCAATTCACCCTCCATTTACGAGAACTATGAACAAGTCACAAGGCGAAACGCTTCAAAATGTTGGAATTTGGCTCTAGAAATTTACGCATGACTAGTTGTATGGTGCAGGCTCAAGAGTAAAAAAATCCTCAGAATGTATTCTTCGTCGATAAAAAAAAATCTTTTTCTTAAAAAATATGGTTTATCATTACCTATAACATTGAATTAAAGAAATTATTAAACACCGAAATAGGGTTTTTTGTCAAAGTATTTTTCCAAACAAATAAGCATCTTCAAATTTCATCAATTGGCTTACGGAATTGAACGAAACCTAGTGTTTGTAAATCTCGACAAAATGTGTTAACGATACTTTTTCACCAATACTAAATACTGAGAGGATTTCAACATGCGTCACTGTTTGGCACATAATTCCAAATTTCATCGACTGTTTTGTGAAACTGAAGTTAACGTAGAGTTTGCAAATCTCGACAAAAAATGTTAGCGATACTTTCAGCAACTGTGAAGATTTCAACTCGCGTCAACGGGTTGCAAAAAATTCTAACTAAAACTCTGGGGCACAATTTAAATTTTAATGAGAAAAAATTAGTTATGAAATATGCCATTTTGGTTAAACATTCCCAAAGTTAAGTGGTATGGTTTTCATTTAAAGAGATTTATGAAGAATCTATTTTATTTAGAGATGCCAATAATGACGTTTAAATCCTTTGAGAGAAGCATAAGAAAATAAATTAACCACTCCTTCTCAAAGATTAAGGTATATGGTGCCGTTTCCCTTCAGAACGTAGGAGATCATGGTCCTCCACAACACCCTATCCCTAATCCCTTGTAGCTTCTCCCAGACCCTGCTCTGCTTTTCACTTGCTTAAGCTCCTCAAATTTAAAGGAAATACTCAAAGCAACAGAAATGTGGTTCTACAGAAGGATGCTGAAGAGACCATGGACCGAACATATGAGCAACAACAAGGTTTTAAAGAAGATGGAAAACCGAAAGACATTAGGAAGAGACAGTTGAAGTTTCTGGGACATGTAATAAGGAAGGAGGGCTCAGCGAATCTGATATTCACGAGATGGATAGAGGGAATGAGGAAAAGGGAAAACAGCAAGTGACAAACTTGACGGGCTTAAGCAAATGGGTGGCAGTGCAGGGTTTGGGAGAAATAACAAGACAATAAAAGGGACAGAAAGATGTGGAGGGCCATGATCACTTACGTCCTGAAGGGACACCGCACATAAAAGAAGAACGACGACAGCGTTTTTCTCCCAGAACTGTCACTTTGTGGAACAAAGGATGCGTTACCGATCACTACGATGTTAACCTATCCAGGTCAAGTGTATTCTGGGTTTTGATTTTAATTTCCTATAAATATTTTAAAAAATGTAGGGAAAGGATTTTAATTTAATTGTTGTATCTCTGTCTTTGAACAGAGTGAGGCTCAGTAGTGTCTCTGTCCTCAGACAGATACGGAGCTGAGAAAAATAAAAAAACTGAGAGGTGCCCGGTTCTGAAGAACAGCTGCCCGTGGCTGCATCACTCCATTGCATTAGAGAGGTGAATCAGTGGGCTCCACTGAGGCCAGCGCAACCGACAGTTGCGGAGGCTGGGCAACTTTTTGCTCTGGTCCGAGCGTACGCACTCTGGTTCCACACCATAAACTCGACCTTGTGACACATCACGTCTCAGTAGGAAAATGAGGTAAATATCTATACATTTAGAAAAACAGTAGTAAAAACAAAAACAACCATAAACTCGACCCGTTAAATATAACCGAACATGATTTATACAACTATATATAAAAGTGTTCTAATGGTTAGGATTCCGCGTTCTCACCGCGACGGCCGGGGTTCGATTCCTCGCTTCGGAAAGTTACCTTTTTTGTGGATGTACGTTATGGCCCAGTGGATATCGGCTTGGAACGAGAAATCGGAGAGCCGAGTTCGAATTCCACTTACGTGCAAATACCCTTGGAAAAGGTAATAACCCGTCTCTTCCCTCCAGTTATGGGTTAAATAACGGCAGATTGGGTTCTATTGCCTTGGTAGGCAACCAGTCTAACGCAGAAAGTAATGGCAACCTACTGCGGGATAATCTTCTGCCTAGTCAGTCGTGTCTCTTTCAAGACATGATCGGCCAAGCGTGTATTACGTATGGCACTTAACTGACTGACATATAAAAGATTCCAGTTATTGGACCAATGCTAGATAGCTATCTCCTTACCTAAGGAACAAACAAATATAAACACGAACGAATTCAAAATCATTAAGTACTGCCGAAAATCACTACTATTTAACAACGAAAACTTATGGTTAAAGAAAGAAGAAACGTTTGATGTTACAATAAAAGGTTTTGATGAATCAAAAACAGTAACCACAGGGATTAAGTGGGTGCTTTTGAGTGGGCCATTTTAACAAGTTTTCCCCCAAAAGAAGAAGTTTTCGACCCAAACCGCCACTGATCCTTCACACATATATATATATATATATATATATATATATATATATATATATATATAACAACTTGTCGTTATACTCGTTTCGAAAAACCCTCCGAGCACATACGCGGAAGGAAAAAATGGTGATAAAAAAGAACGAGCTAAGCACTTGAACATCAGTCAAAGTACGCAGCCTAAAGAAAAAACCCCGAGACGAGTAACCTAAAACAAAAAGCGCTCAATATATATATATATATATATATATATATATATATATATATATTACAAAAAGTGAAATAACACGTAGATTAAGAAACTCACTGTTCAAGCATTTATTTTTATAAATAGTGGTCAGTACAGAATAGAGCTTAATATTGTAATTTTGTTATTACAATGGTTTATAAAAGCATTATATCACTACACAAAAATTTTCATGTTTCAGAAAAAAACTGTTCCTCTTCATGTGATATTAATTTATTTTAATATATCACCTGAAGAGGAACAGTTTTGTTCTAAAACATGAAAATTTTTGTGTAGTGATATTATGTTTTTATAAACCATTGTAATACGCCCATGGCCCAGAGGTAGAATCGCCGACTGACGCCACTTCGGTCGGGTTTCAGTCCTGGGTTAGAAGCAATCGGAGTTCTAACCGTACTGATGAGCTGCGAAACAGATCTGTCTGCAGATGACTATTTATATATATATATATATATATATATATATATATATATATATATATATATATATATATAAAATAGTCATCCGCAGACAGATCTATATCTGCAGACAGATATATATATATATATATATATATATATATATATATATATCCGAGTGAATACAGAACGAAGAATTCTTTCCACGTCCAAAACATTAATTTAAAACAGTGCTCGATATATAATTTTCTATATAGAGCTGTGAATATTTATTATAAATTATATTTTAGAACATGTACATAACTTCTCTATATATAATCGCTACGAAGGCGCGTCCGTTTCTGCATCGGAGTACCGATGCTTCGTCAGGCGATGTGGTACTGGGAATCCTTTTCATTTTCATTTATTTCGTTTTGTTAGGGGTATTGGCTGGCGGGGGGGGGGGGTTGATATTGTGATATTTCGTTGACAGTTGGAATTTTTTGTGGAGAGTGTTAATGTGTGTTGGTGGGTGTTAGCAAGATAATGTAGTCAGTCTGTGACCGTTGGAATTTTTTAGTTGGTGCGGATATTTTTTTTTTTTGTTTATTTTTTTTTTTTTTTGCAGAGTCTTTACAATCGGTGTAAGTTTGCATGTTTAATCTTAATATTGGGTTTAATGAATGTGTTATTTGTCTTACATTTTTAATTTTTGATTTTTTATATCATTGTTTGGGAATCGCTTTCTCTATTCAATTTTTAATTTTGAATCTTTGATTTTTAATTAGATCATTTTTTGGAAATCATTTTCACTATTAAATTTGCAAGTTTTAATTTTCTATTCTCATATAAATTTCTATTCTCATATCTAGTCTATATATGATTCGATTTATTATGGTTATGGTTATGGTTATTAACCTTACTGTAATTTTATTTATGGTTATAAATCTTACTCTAATTATGGTTATGGTTATTAACCTCGTTCTAATTATGGTTATGGTTATTGGCCTTACTCTAATTATGGTTATTGACCTTCCTAATTGTGGTCTTTAACCTTACTTTATAATTAATATTGATCAACATCAATTGTGGTTATAATAATTTAATGTTACTTTAAAATCAATGTATAGTAAAAACTTTTAAAATCACATTCTTTTTTCAGTTATTGTAAAATTGCAATTTTTAGCAACCCCCTCCGCATCCGGACACAGATCCCAATGCAGGATATTCAAGCACCAGATGAAGGGCCATTTTTTAATCACAGGATCATCCTGATTTTAAAAAAGATGTCTATGCAGAGTATGTGTGACCCAAGTTAGAGGGGGTTTAGACATACGGACGGAGAGACAGAATTTAAGATTTCTTTCGTGTATATATATATATATATATATATATAGATATAGATATATATATATTCCATATATAGATATATTATATATACACATATATATATATATATATATTCCATATATACATATATTCTACATACATATATATATTCCATATCGACATATATTCTACAAACACATATATATATTCCATATAGACATATATTCTATATATATATCTATATATATATATATTCCATATATACATATATTCTACATACATATCATATATATATTCCATATATGCATATATTCTACATACATATCTATATATATATTCCATATATGCATATATTCTACATACATATCTATATATATATTCCATATATACATATATTCTACATACATATCTCTATATATATATTCCATATATACGTATATTCTATAAACATAACTATATATATATTTCATACATACATATATTCCATATACATATCTAGATATATATTTCATATATACATATATTCTATATACATATCTATATATATATCCCATAAAAACATATATTCTACATACATATCTATATATTCCATATATAAATATATTCTATATAAATATCTATATAATCCATATATAAATATATTCTATATAAATATCTATATATTCCATATATACATGTATTCTATATACATATGTATATATATATTACATATATACATATATTCCATATACATACATATATATTCTACATATACATATATATACATATATACATACACATATATATTCCATATATGAAAATATATCTATATACATATATATTCCATATATACATATATTCTACACACATATCTATATATATTCCATATACGCATATATTCTACATACATATCTACATATATTCTATATATATATATATAGAGAGAGAGAGAAATATATATATTCTATATTTACATATATTCTATGTATACATATATTCTATTTATATATATATTGTCTATATATATATATATATATATATATATATAGATAGATAGATATTTTAATATTCTAAAAATACATATATTATACATATATATATATTCCATATATATATATATCGCTCTCTCTATATATATATTCAATATAGCAATTAATTCAATATATATATAAATTTATTCTTGAATATTCCATATATACATATATTATATATATATATTCCATATATACATATATTCTCTCTCTATATATATATATTCAATATTGCCATATATTCTATATATATGTATATATATATACATATATTCTATATATATATGTATATATATATACATATATATATATATATATATATATATATATTCAATATATATATATATATATACATATATTCTATGTATAGTTTTCATTCATAAACGAGTTTTTTCGCTACCTTGGCTTCCACTATGAGTGGTTTCTTCAGGCGATTTTTAATAATAATAATAATAATAATAATAATATATATATATATATATATATATATATTGTTATTATTATTATTATTATTATTATTATAAAGAAAAATATTAAAAAGTTGTATATATTACGATTTTGTAAAGCAAAAAAAGAAAAAATTAAGCAGATTTAAATTATAGGGAACACGTAAGAACGTATTCTGTTAATAAGCTTCAGCGAGAATAAAGATTCCTTTTTAATTAAAATTATTAAGATACGATATTCCATCTGAGTGGATGCCAACCTAAAAAAAATCCAATTATATTCTCATTTATAGAGAAATATAAACTTTACACAGCATGTAAAACATTAATATGCGAAGTTTTAGCTTTTAAGCAAGTTTACTCAATAAGTTAGAAATTTGATACACTTAAAATAACACTCTTTAGAATTTAATGGAGCATTTTCTTTTCTGTTAAAAAATCGCGTGCATTTTGTGTCTACTACTATATCCCTGCGCTAGGTATGAATACAAGATAACGTATCATCATGTAGTCAGTTCACGTGATCATCTGATGTAACAAGTAAGAGGCGTCATATGGCTTGTGTCTCGTCTATTTCTTTTTGCACGAAAACGGACTTAAAAAAACACTGCACTGACAAGATGAACAGAAGTAAAGAACAGTTAGGAAAAATATCTTTGATCTAACAGGTTTCACTTGAACGAACTTCTTCAGAGATTTCTTTAGTCAAATAATTTAATCTTTTTTTTTTCACTTTGAAAAAAATCTTTCAAAAATCCACAGAGACAGTATGCTGATTAAGTTTTGATTTCATTGGTCAGATACGTGTCACGTGTAATAAGGCAATGGATGAATATTTTAAATGTAGAGGAAAAACTTATGTCTGTGTAAGTGTGTGTACTACGTGTAACGATTTCTCGTTCCAAATTGGAGACCCGAGTTCAAATTCCAGTTGAAATCCTTGCATTCACTTACATACAAATACCCTTGGGAAAGGTATTAATCTGTCTCTTCTCTCCAGCTATGGGTTAAATAACCGGATCGATTGGGTTCTGTAACCTTGGTTGGCAACCAGTCTATCACATGATGTAATGGCAACCTACTACGGAAAAATCTTATGCCCAGTCAGTCATATCTCTTTCGACATATGATCACCCAAGCGTGTATCACGTATGGCACTTAACTGACCACGTGTAATGTCTTAAGAATAAATGTTTATTTCAGGAGATTTATCATATTCCTATTTTCAAATTTCATGACTAATTTCTCCTTATAAAAATTCAAAGCGAGTCCCAGATACAAATCATATATCATGTAACATTTAACTCAAACGAGAAAAGTAGAATTGCACACCCGCAAAATCGAATCAAAACGACTAAAACCATTTTGGAAAAAAACAGACCAAGGCAAATTTAGTGAGAAAAAGTAAGATTCTGGATTCTAATTGGATGGGAACAAGCAAATTGATCTATGGCCCCGGTCAATTTTTCTTAATACCTAGAAAATGGGTATGTGGTTTCGATCCAGTCACGTGATAAATTTCACTACTTAAACCACGTCTTTTGACCGGTCAAATCAGTCTGACATGGGAGCGAATCTGAAGGCCCTCGTCTAGTGTGACTAAGGAAAATTTTATTTGCCGACCCGGACGTAAGGGAGCGTCACACATTCGTTCTACCTCTCCTTTCAATTTTCCTTTTTTCGTCTTCAGCCACACACCGTCAAAGAAAATAACAATAACAAGATACTTCAACTGATTTCACTAAGTACAATCTTCTTTATTGCCTGACTTTCCTTCTCACCTTTTCTCCGGCCATAAAAAGAAAAAGAAAACGGCCTTTTATTAGCAACCTTTTAATCTTTTTACATCCACTCATTTTGCTACTATCAACTATGAACTTTGAATTTCTGTGGGACATTTAGATACTTACATTCCTCTTTGAACAATCAACTACATGCATTTTCTCTATGAACATTTTATTTTTCTTCTTACAATTTTGTTATTCTGTTAATAAATATTTTACTTTAATGTACAAACGAAATATTTTATCCTTCCACATTTCAATATACAACCTTCTGACATTTTATATTGTAGGGACTTCAGTCGTGTTTGGCACTTTCAAAATGAATTTTTAAAATAAAAAAAAGTTTTCTTGAAACTTTTATTTTAGTTTTACTTGAAAGCTAAATGATTAGATTTACTATTTCCAGTAAGGAAAATACTCTGGTGTATTTCAAACAGAAATTATATTGATTGGAATCTAAAGATTTTCCATTCATCATACCACAGGACGTCAAACCCAATAAAGAGACCTACATCAAGTAAATTGAGAAAGTAGTGCTACCCTGGGTTAAGTGGGTGGCTGCTGGAGAACCTATACATGGCTGTTAGACAATTTCTGTGACAACATCATCCCTTACATCTGGCCACCTAACTACTCCGAGTGCAACTCCCTTGTTGTGCGGCTCAGTTGAGCGAAAGACAAAAAAAAAAAAAAAAAGGAAATAAAGAAATCTTGTTGCTCCAAAGATGACCTGAAGGTAAGGATTATGGCAGCATTCATGAACTTAAATAAGGGAGACAAGCATCACCGAGGCCCCTACAAGTTATTCTATAAGGGTGCCATTGGGTGGGAGCTGCCCAGACCGTATCTCTACCCTCAATAGAGACCTAAGGCGTCCCTGAGTCCTTGTGAATGACGAATTATTTTCCAACCTCTCTCTCACATGCGTGACATGGCAAGCCTTTCGCTGCTCTATGGCTATTTTCATGAAAAGTTCTAGGACGAAGTACATTCCTTTGTCTAACCAGTTCTCCCCTTCACGGTAAGGAGCCGCCACACCACTAACATAGTAGCAAACTACCTATATTCCATCCGTGTTCCATCGATGAAACCGACTCCTAATATGCTGTTTCCCTGATCACTACAATCTTGTTGTGGATCTTCGTCACCAATTTACTGTGAAGTTATGGCGAAACTTCACCGCAAAGTTGTAATGACCGGTTTGTGCCGGATGTAAGACACGGAAAAAGAAGGTAGGTTCAAAACAGTGTATTAGCATAACAAAGAAACAAGATATTCAAAGAAGTGTTAATAATAAGTAATATAGAAATAAGTAAATCCGAAGGTATTATTACGCTGCCTGACTAGTAGCTGTCGTTAACTGCTGTATTTGACTGCTCTTTAACTGCTCCCTAGAAGTCACGCAGGTAATTTATATATCTCAAGAGTTCATTCCTCGTAGGATGATATCATAACAAATCTTAACCAGTTAAAGTCTGGGCTTAACCGTTATCTTCCCTTCCTATTCCTACAAAATGCTTCCTAATTTAAAACTATCTCGAGTAGCCCTCGAGTCTTGTACAGTGTTAACCTTACTGTAAAAAAATGTTGAGAAACATTAGTATAGCACAATAAATCTGTAACGTCATTGTAAATCTTTGTAAAATACCTCAAGTTGAATATAAAGATTTTGCTATCGGGACCTTTAATTTTAGAGGACTTGTGGTGTGGTGAATCCGGAATTCTGATGATTCTAATAACCTTTAAGTTGTAGGGAGTGTCAGCTATGTTTGTGAATTGGCCTTGTACCAGACATGGCTGACCGTCCCTACGTCAGTGGAAAGAAAGCAGGAATTATTGGTTCTGGTTGTTGATTGTAATAACTGTAAGATATGTTGTCTCCAAGAAACAAAATCCAAAACATTTTATATTAATTAAGCTTTGGAGACAATAAATATTATGGAAATGGTCATCAATACCAAATGGAAAAATAACATCCACTGACATCGGACGAACAATAATAGTATGCACCTTGAAAAATATTAAATGAACTATGAATAAAATTCCATTATTCCCTGTAAAAACTTTGAAGAGACAGAAAGACCTGTAATATTTTCTTGAGTAAGCACAAGACAGGAAGATATAAAAAAAAGCCCGATAAGAGATATTTACAGAGATGAGAAACCACATTATATTGCAGTCGGTTTTCAAGTCGAAATCGCTTTGATGATTAGTAATAAAAATGAATATTAATAAATGTAACACTATAAATAGTTTTATATGCTGGTCAATGGTATTTTTAGACAGTAAGGTACTCTGCCCTCCCATATGGCAGCGAAGGTTGGACAATCTCCTCAAAAAAGAAGAAGGGACTCGAAGCAAGAGAAATGAGGTTCTACAGAAGTATTCTGAGATTACCATGGACCAAAAGTGTGGGTAACGACGAGGTTTTAAAGTGAATGGAAACAAAAACGGAAACTTATAGTTAACATCAGGAAGAGAGAGTTGAAATTTCTAGGACACGTGATGAAGGAAGAGGGCTTGGAGAATGTGATAATCGCAGGGCGGTTAGAAGGAAAGTAGGACAAGGAAAACAGTCTGTATAGGTAGGTATAGAGAAGCCTGATAAAAGATATTTACAAAAATGAGAAACCACATTACATTGCAGTCGGTTTTCAAGTTGAAATCGCTTTGATGATTAGTAAAAAAATGAATATTAATAAATGTAACACTATAAATAGATATATGTGCTGGTCAATGGTGTATTATAGACAGTAAGGTACTCTGTCCTCCCATATGGCAGCGAAGTTTGGACAATTTCCTCAAAAAAGAAGAAGGGACTCGAAGCAAGAGAAATGAGGTTCTACAGAAGTATTCTGAGATTACCATGGACCAAAAGTGTGGGTAACGACGAGGTTTTAAAGTGAATGGAAACAAAAACGGAAACTTATACTTAACATCAGGAAGAGAGAGTTGAAATTTCTAGGACACGTGATGAGGAAAGAGGGCTTTGAGAATCTGATACTCCCAGGGCGGTTAGAAGGAAAGTAAAACAAGGAAAACAGTATGTCCTGCTATTCAACCCATAATTGGGGGTGCGAGAAAGATTGATTAATACCTTTCCCAGGGGAACTCGCCTAGATTTCGAACATGACTGTCTAAACAGAAAATGTTCCTGCAATTGGTTGCCATTTCTTTCTGCGGTAGGCTGGCTACCAATCAAGGCTATAGGACACAATATACCCTGCTATTTAACCTTGTAAAAACTTAGAAGAGAGGTTTCTTTAAGAGATGTTTATTTTAAAGAGGAATGATTTTTTAAAAAAATCTTTAAATCCAGAGAGACATTCTGTTTATTGAGACTTAGAAAGGTATAGAGAAGCCCGATAAAAGATATTTACAAAGATGAAAAACCACATTGAGTTGCAGTCGGTTTTCAAGTTGAAATCGCTTTGATGATTAGAAAAAAAATGAATCTATTAGTGTATTTTATTAATTTTTTTTAGCGAATGCTGAAATTGTAACGATCAGCTTGAAGTGACTACCATTCAACACGCAATATATACATGGATTTAAGTCATTTAAGGGCCATACGTAATGCACGGTTGGGTAATTATGTCCCTTTCGATTCATGACTGACTAGGCAGATATTCCCGCAGCAGGTTGCCTTTCTTTCTGTGTTAGAATGGGTGCCTACCAAGTTTAGAGTATCCAGTCTGTCCTGCTATTCAACTCATAATTGGGGGTGCGAGAAAGATTGATTAATACCTTTCCTAAGGGAACACGTCTAGATTTCAAACATGACTGATTAAACAGAAAATGTTCCTACAGTAGGTTGTCATTTCTTTCTGCGGTAGACTGGCTACCAATCAAGGCTATAGGACACAATATGCCCTGCTATTTAACCTTATAAAAACTTAGAAGAGAGGTTTCTTTAAGAGATGTTTATTTTAAAGAGGAATGATTTTTTTTTAAATATTTAAATCCAGAGAGACATTCTGTTGATTAAGACATAGGAAGGTATAGAGAAGCCCGATAAAAGATATTTACAAAGATGAAAAACCACATTGAGTTGCAGTCGGTTTTTAAGTCGAAACCGCTTTGATAATAAGCAAAAAAAAAAAAAAATGAATCTATTAGTGTATTTTATTAATTTTTTGAACGATTGCTAAAATGTTGACGATCTGTTTGAAGTGTCTACCATCCAACACACAACATATGCATGAATAAAAAAGCCGCATAAAAAGTTAGAGAAAAGAAAGTGAACAGCGGAGATATATTGATATCTAAACTATCAGTAGAAATCAATTATTGCTTATAAAATCTTTGAAGAGATTAGAACAGCTGTTGCCCTTTCTTGAGTTAATAGACGACAGCAAGATTTGTAGAGGACTGATAAGACATATACCAGTAAATCAGTCAGCCAGTCAAGTGTCGTACGTGATACACGGTTAGGCAATTATGTCTGTTTCGATTCATAACTGACTAGTTAGATGTTCCCGCAGTAGGTTGCCGTTTTCTTTTGTCGTAGAATGCTTGCCTACTAAGTCTATAGGACCCAGTCTGTCCTGCTTTTCAACCCATAACTGGGGGTGGGAGAATAATTTAATTAATATCTTTCCCAAGGAAACTCGCCTGAAATTCGAACATGACTGATTAAGCAGAAAAATGTTCCCGCAGTAGGTTGCCATTTCTTTCTATGGTAGCAATTAAGACTATAGGACACAATATACCCAGCTATTTAACTTTGTAAAAACTAAGAGAAGTTTTTTGAAGAGATTTTTTAAAGACGAAAAACTTTTTAAAAAATTAGATTTTTTTAAAAATCTAACGAGACAGTATGTTGATTGAGGTTTAGTATAATTGCTCAGATACGTGTCACGTGTAATGAAGCAATCGTTGATCATTTTTAAATGTAGAAAAAAAAACTATGCTGTTTAGATATGCGTGTGTCACGTGTAATAAAAATAACAATAGATAAAGGAACGAAGTAAGAAATGTGTCTTAACATTTCTGTTAACATGTTTCACTTTTATTAAAGCTTCCTCAGAAATTTGTTTAAGTCATCAGATCTAGTCAGTTTTCAATCCACATATTTAACACACACACACACACACACACACACACACACACACACACACACACACACACACACACACACACACACACAAGTGGTATAAACAAATGGATATTTAATCCACAATTTAATATTTACTTTTTATGAAGTGCTTAATACAGATGTAGAGCATTTATAAATATAATGTTATTATAATAGCTTTTGAAATGCAGTATGCTATTATTATAACAATAATAACTATATGTAATAATAACATAATACTGATAACTATATATATATTTATATATACACACACGCACACACACACACACACACACATATATATATATATAATCATCCTAGTCATCCGCAGACAGGTCTGTTTCGCTGTATCACAGCTCATCAGTACAGTTAGACTCCGATTTTTAACTCAGGATTGAAACCCGACCGAATTGGTGTCAGTCGGCGATTTTACCTCTGAGCTATGGGCGGTAGAAGAAGACAGATTTTTTAGCGTATATATTATCATTATAATGATAATGTGGCCTCGTCACCAAGTTGTTGCGGTTCGCTGGGGTCAGAAATAAAGACACAATGACAAAATAGTATTAAACAAATATATTACAAAGACAGTAGTACAAACATATACCAATGAACGATTATTAGCGTGGCTATTTTGTCTGGGTGTCAGGGTTATCTGCTGGTATAGATTCAGCTCTCACTCTCTCTGCCACTCTTACTCTTACTCGGTATTTACCACCTCCCCACTAGGGCGGATGCCTATAGTGGATGTGACACAAGGTCAATTTAAGTGGGATTTCCGAGATCTTAAGCTCAGCCAAAAATATACTGTAGACCCTGCTTAAGGCCGGGTCGGGCTCTAGTCTTGTATACTTTTACTCTGCTTCTATAAAGCAAAACTGCTACTTATATATAGATTAAATTAGGTACCTCCAATTAAATCACTGCTCATTTTCGATGCCTCAATTTAAATTTAATTTTTAAAAATAAAAATGTTTTCTTGAAGCTTTAATTTTAGCTTTAATTGAAAGCCAAAAGATTAAATTTACTAATTACAGTAAGCAAAATACCCTGGTTTAGTTCAAACCGAAATTATATTGATCGGAATCAAAAATTTAACTGCTGAAAAAAAAAATTAAATTTACCGCCATTATTGATTGATCGACACATTATTCAAACAGTATCCAAATTTCTGTTTTAAAAATCTTGCAAAAAAAAAAAATACCTCCTTGACACGTTATTTAAGTCGATTTTTATAATTGAAACTTACCTTTATCTGATTTCAAACAAGTAGTAAGTGCTTACTGCCTGGAAATTTACGATATAAATCTCTCTTTAACTACGGTAGCCCTCTTATCTGCGTTATCTTAGGTGACAAATTATTTATTGACAAGCAGTAGGTGTGAATGACGTTTAGATGGCGACCGAAAGTGACAAAAAATTCATGTAGCTTAAAACGTAACATTTGGAAATTTAATTTTTTTTGTTTGTTTTTTAACTAAATAGTAAAATTAATAATTTAACCTAATATTTTCAGCAAGTATATAATATTTTATAGAATTTTAGTTTAGATTTATAGCCAGACTATGCTTTCTGAATAAATAAAAGTATGCTTTCTGGATAGATAAAAATATGCTTTCTGGATAAATAAAAATTTAAATTTCTTTTAAAATAATTTAATAAGAAAGAATTAAATTAAAATAACTGTACTAAGTTATATTATGTTATTTATTAATATTTTTCTAAAATATTAAATATTTTTATGTTTAAATATTACATATTTTTCTGAAATTATTTATTAATATGCTTTCTGAAAAATTAAAAAATTTTAAACTTCTTTCAGAATAATTTTAATTTAATAAAAAAAGAATGAAATTAGAATCAAAGTGTGGTTTGTGTCGTTTTCGATGTAAGGGGAATTCATCCAAACACTTGTCAACTTCTAAAAACAATACGACCTCTACGGAAACTTGTTATGACTCCTATGGAACGCCATACTTAATAAAAATTACCATATTTACACACAAATTTATTTTTTTAATTATTTTAAAAATAAAATTGGTGAACGATTTTTATTAAAGTTTCCAATTTTCGATAGGTAATATAATAATCAATTCTTAAGTAAAAAAGAAATTCAACAACGTTTCTATAAAAGGTTTTTAAAATATTTATAACACTTTTATGAATTATTATTATAAAAAAAAATAAAAACAATTATTTCAAAATTTTATTACTAAACGAAAAAACTTTTTTTTCTTCAAACTATAATGTCCTTAATAATTATTATTTATTCCAGCAATTAAAAGTTTATCAAATTAAATTATATCAGAGTTTTATTGCATTTTTATCTTACTCTTCGGAGCAGATTTTTGGTCGATGATTTATATGACCCAATGAGTCCTGCATTTAACTAATAAAAAAAATTTTTTACAGCTAATTAAAATTTATTAAAATTTCATGGATTTACGTAGAGTGGGGTAACAGAGTTTAAAAAAAAATTCACAAAGATATTTAAAAAATAATAATTTCAAAAATAATTTCATTCATTTGTGAATGAGTACTGAAAGTTTCATTCAAATTTGACTATTATTTGATTTTTGCGAGAATTTCCAAATTCATGTGTTTGTCACCGGGAAAAAAATGGGTTGTGTCATCGTTACGTTACCCATTGTAAAATAGTCGTAAACTATTTTTTAGCCGCTAACTCAAATAAAAACAACATTTTCTATCAAAATTTCTAAAATGTTAGCAAGGATTAAAATTTTTTTTAAAATAATTAAAAATTGCTTTGATCTTTCCTCTTAATAATAATATAAACATTTTGAGGGAAAAAGTTTGTTTTATTAAGTTTATGAACTTTTTTTATTCATACTTTTCTATTTCGTGCTGTTCTTTTAGCGTTTAATTGGAAGTACCTAGATGAATTCATGTGTCGTATGGGTAAGTCCCCATAACATATATGAATGTTCATCTTTTTACAGATCTTTTTCAGTCTGTTATTATCTTTCTATCTATCGCTTGATATAAAACTTAAAAAAACTTTTGGCTAAGCAGTTACTTCCCCACTACCTACCACTACTAACTCAAGAGTCAACCCACATACCTCCTACTACTAAAGAAGAAATTACTACCAAAATTCCGCTAGCTTAACCCTATAAAAACCAATATCTCCCCACCCCTTCCTTTACTAGAGCAGACCTCTGAGCTTACAATCTTTCCTCATTCTTTGTTTATATGAGGTTGAGAATGCATGTCTTAAAATGACATGTTGAAAATGGCTATTTCTCCTCTAAGTTTTATCTGAATTTACAGATATATATATATATATATATATACACGAAAAAAATCGCAAGATCGCCAAGATCTACCGCGGTTTCGCACAACGGCTCGTCAGGGCAAAGGCAGACCAAGGACTAATCAAATAAATAGACATCTATTAAGACTAACCCATTTGGGGGAAGGGTTCTTCCCCCAAATGGGGGAAGAACCCTTATTATTATTATATATATATATTATATAACCCTTATTATTATTATTATATATATATATATATATATATATTATTAGTGAATTTACTAATTTGACATTGAACTATACGTGGGGCAGTCTGTTTTTCAACAAGAGCAGACAAGAACTGACTTCTTTGATCCCAACTGTTATTGCTATTATCATAGAGCAGCAACCGGAAATCTTCAATACTCGGTTTGTTGTTGCTTGAGTTTCATCTTCTGTCTTTTTGCTTTCCAGGCAACTTTGATCTTCGAAGATTTAAATGCAATATCAATCGTTATCTTAATTCCTATTCTTTATACTTTATAGTTTCGTATTACTGTACACCACTGCAAATGAACTTAACCTGAGGAAAAAATAGAAATCGATTACACCCTGTAACTTCAGTGGGTCTAAAACTGACTGTAAGGTAAGAGAAAGAAAACTTTTTTTAAATCGTATCACCCCGAGCAAGGCGGTAAAGGGGGCTACGTAATAGTGAAAAGATTGGAAAAGAGAAAGCCGGAAACCACATCCTAAACAGGGAACAAGGGATGAGCCTCTTAACCTGTTCAATAGACGTGGGTGGAGTGTGAACCGGGCGATAGATAGATCTATCTACTCCAATTGAAAGAAAAAAAAAGTGAGAAGATTGGAAAAGAGAAAGCCGGAAACCACATCCTAAACAGGGAACAAGGGATGAGCCTCTTAACCTGTTCAATAGACGTGGGTGGAGTGTGAACCGGGCAATAGATAGATCTGTCTACTCCAAAAGCAGTTGTAGATTGTAGGCATTTACACTTGAAATAGAAAAGATGTAACCGTAACTTCTATGCTAAGGGTTCCTTTCCTCGTACTTCACACTTGTTGAACTCCCTTCCAGCTTCTTGCATTCCAGGCAAATTTGATTTTCAAAAATGTAAATGCAATGTCAATCGTTATCGTCTGTTTTCTTAATTCCTATACTTTTATTCTTCTCTTTCCTTAATGTTTTTTTTTCATAGTCATTGCATCTTAGTGGCTTTATTTTCTTGCCTGGGATGAAATGATAAAAAAAACATTTTTATTACTTCAACCGTTATTTTAGTGAATATAAATCTATATAAATAAAAATGTACTTGTCCATTTGTTACTATCCGCTAATCTAGAAAACGGCTGCACCAATTGTTTTGAAATTTTACTATAGCATTTTTTAATCGAATACAAGCGTGTTTTTATGTACCTTACATTAAAAAATTTTACAATATTAAAAAATATTTATTTTGCAAATCTATTAGAGCCGATGAGAGCCGAACCAAAAAAAAAAAAAATACGGACGCATTATAGACAACTTTAAGTTAATGTTAATTCATAGAAAACATTAAAAAATCCACATTTAAGGTAAACGACATTATATTCTAGAATTTCTCTGAGCAGATACGAAATTCATGTACATACGATCTCTATATAAATAATTATACACGATTCTCAAATTTAGTGCACAATTCCCATTTCATTGTTTTAGTAAATAAATTTCTTGTTTTATTTTATTTATTTTTTTTTCTAAGCCTAAACCTTTCAAGCCCTTTTTTATTATTATTTCTATTTTGGCGGGGTAAACAACAGAAATCCTTTCCCTTTAAAAAAAAAGGTTTTTTATTCATTTTTTTCAACGAATTATTATCTATATCCCATTTATTTCGTTGGTTTAGTAAATAAATTTTTCAATTTAACCAAACTGAGCCCCAGCAACGCGTGGCCGGGTACAGCTAGTATTAGAATAAAAATAGATAAATTAATTCTTTAGAAATTGATTTGTTTACGTTTCGGATACGAAACTAAACAGATATAAGGGTACATCCGGGTTATCTCTCCGCTAATTTTGTACCAAAATATTTGAATCCTCCCTTTATTAAACGTAAAAACACAACACGCAACAAGTGCCCATTTAGCGAAAACAATCATTTGGGAGGCCAAAACTGAGCGATCTCGGAAAGCACTCGAAGAAAGGGATCAGCACTTTGCAACCAGTTGTCCGTACGCATTACTCTCTCCAATCGGCACCCGCGAATATGACATCTCCATCGTGATTGAGATCCGAAAGTCAAGTTCATTTAGTGTCCATTTATGCATAATCGCGTCTGATGAATGATTCCTTTTTTTTTGACTGTAGAAAACGAACGTAGGTCTTCTTATCGCAGCAGTGCGTGGCAATGGTCAGAAGATGCATCGTTAATTGAAAGGGTCTCAGTGCATCAGTTAAAGTGCCATACGTGATAAACGCTTGGGCGATCATGTCTCGAAAGAGACATAACTGACTAGGCAGATGATTATTCGCAGTAGGTTGCCATTGCTTTCTACGCTAGACTGGTTGCCGACCAAGGCTATAGAACCCAATCTGTCCTGTTATTTAACCCATAACTGGAAGGAAGAGACGGATTAATACCTTTCCCAATGGTATTTGCGCGTAAGTGAATGCAACGCATTCAACTAGAATTCGAACTCGGCTCTCCGATTTCTCGTTCCAAGCCGATATCCACTGCACCACAGAATACTCTATTTATAATTAAACCACAAAAGCAGAAAATGAAGGCAGAGCATTAAATTTGTAAATCAAAACGCGAGGGCAGAGCATAAAATCAATATGAGTCGAGTAAGTGCATCAGTTCTCTCTTCTGAAAAAACACCAAGTATTCAAAAAAATGGCGCGTAGATAACCCGGATGTACCGATATGAGCTTTCGAGAAAAAAATCTGAAAGACATGTGCACTCCTTAAAAGAGAAAATAGAACCTTGCCGGGCTGTGAAGCACTCTGTAGCCGAGCGGGCTAAAGCACACCTGATGAGACGGGGGACTGTCTTACGAAGGTCCGAACTCTTTCGGAGAGCATCTTTTCAAGATTTCTCGAATGTGCAAACCGACATACATAATGCACAATGATTAAGATAAAAACAGGGCGTCTATTACAAAATGACTAGATGTAAAGAATTTCGGGTTAAAATCATCCCTGAAAATAATCATGGTGGGTTAAAAGCAATAAAATATTTGCCATTGCTGCACTAAGTGATACATAGAATACACCTTCCTGTTAATTTAATTACGAAAACACTGGCACAATTTCAGTCAAAATTTTCTATTTTCCACAGAGTTGCTTGGAGATTATCTAGGCGTGTTTCTCTTTTGCTGGCTTATTGAAGGTCGTTGTATCATTTTATGAACAGACTATAAATCACTATGCGGCATTCGTCATAGATTACACCCATCAAAATCGGACTACCAGCAACGGTACCTGTCAATACTTACAGAGTGCATTTATGTCGTCAGAATAAAGTGGCCAGCCGTATGTCACAACCAGATTTTACGATAAAAATAGAGTTTGAGTTTTGTTTAACGGCATATCAACACCTCTGTGGGTTATTTAATGCCAAAAAGGTGGGGTCTTAAAGTATTTTTTTAATCTTCGGTTATAGTGAAAAGGTTGATTTAGTGAAAATTTTTTGTTTTCATTCTTTTTTATTTTAGAAAACTGAAAATGTCTTCTAGTTTTGTATTCAATAATGTTTTGCTGAGTATTTTTTTCCTTCAAAAATGTGTTACGGTAATAATTTTTTCTTCAAAAATGTATTGTTGGTAATATTTTTCTTTCCAAAATGTATATTTTTTATATAAAAGTCTATTTTTATGTCTATATTTCTATAAAAGTCTATTTTTATACTGTCATAGTGTTTTGAATCCAGTTTGGAATTTGTCCATAGCTGTGACCCTAACAGGCGCTACCACACTGGGTCAGGGTAGACCTGAGAACAGCAGCAATTAAGAGGTGATTCCATGCTCCTCACAACCTCCACAATCTTTGCTGTCGGATGCAGGACAAAAGTAGATGGCTGTGACTTACCTAAAATCATAGTAGTTCATTCTCACTTTTCCATCATTGACCAATACATTTCTCACACCTCTTACATTTTACAGTAAGTTTTCCCAATTAAAAAGTTTGACGAGCGGCAGCGAAACCCGTTGTTTTCTGTTGAAATTTTTTATTCTCAACATGCCCTGTGATATGAAAATTATTATTATTATTACTTTTAAAGCAATACTCAAGTTTTGTACTAAAAAACTGGTATATATATATTTTATTTAAATACTTTAATCCAAGCGGAAAAAGCAGGAAGGTAAATTCCAAAACCCGATCCTAATTAATATTAAATATTAAATTTTAATATTAAAAAATGATACAGGAGAGCTCCGTGTAATAAAAATTACAGAGCAAATATAAATTAAATTAAATTTTTTCAAAGATGTTGAATGCACATTTCGACATGAAATCCCCGAAGGGGATAACACATCACCTCAGCAACAAATGCTATCCCGAAACTGGAGATAATTTGAAGTAAATTATGTCTATTTTATCTTTTCAACTCATAGATAGAATTGTAAAAAAAATAAAAAATAAAAAAAATAAAAAAAGGGGAAAAATGGTATCGGATTTTTTCAACCACAAAAAACCACTATTCCAAATGGAGAAATTTACCCCGGAATATTCTTTGAAGAATATACTTTATCCTAATCTTAATTCTTTTCTCTTTCATCTCACTGAGAAAATTGAAAATTTCGTAAGGAGACTTCGATGGAAAGCCTACTTCTTTCTTCGCTCCACGGATTCTTCCCCTGATTCTACCGAGTACTTTAACCTAAAAACTCTAAGAACACCACCGGTTTGCAAATTTTTTAACTCTTTTGAGAAGGACCTTTTCAACTTGATCCCCAAAATCAAATTTCGAGGGGCTTTAAATGAATTCCAGGATTTATTAAAGTCGGACATTTGTGCCTTAAAAAACTCTAAGGACCTGTGGATAAAATCTGACAAATCCAATAACATTTATAAATGTGATACTTCCAATTACCTAAATATCCTTAAAAATAATATAACTAGTCATTACAAAGTAGACAGAAGAAACCAAATTTTATCGGAAATTAACTCAGATACGGCTAAATTTGCTAATGTGTACTGGTCTAATTTTATTATTACCAAAAACTAAGTAATCAAATAATCATATATATATATATATATATATATATATATATATATATATGTATGTGTGTGTGTGTGTGTGTGTGTGTGTGTGTGTGTGTGTGTGTGTGATTACTGAAAGCAATGCAAATTAATAGTTTAAAAACTGCATGCATGAATAAATATTATTGCACGCATGCATTTCTTAATCAAATTATAAATATTATTGCACGCATGCATTTCTTAATCAAATTATAAATATTATTGCACGCATGCATTTCTTAATCAAAACGTGTTTATAAATGGAACTTTTCTGTGTGTGTGTATGTGTGTGTGTCCATTACCTATAGACTACGAAACGGCTGAACCGATTTTCTTGAAGATTTTCACAGTTGTACTATAAGCGTCTGCGAGTATTCTTAGCTAGGTTTTGGGTCAAGATACTCCCGATAAATATCGAAAATCGAGTTAAAGAAGAAGTGGTCCGATTTTAATCAAATTTGATACACTCATAGACAAAGACATAAAAAACGATATTCAGAAGTTTTAAGGTTGCAGTTCTTACAATAGAGCAGAAAATCGATAATATATTTATATATATAAAAGGCAAGATGTTTGTGTGTGTGTGTGTGTGTCTGTTTATCTGTCTGTATGTCCTTTATACAAATCCACAATTTTTATCCGATTCTCAACAAACTTCAAACAAATATTCTTTAGGCTGAGTCTGAGCTCCAAGACCATGGATTAGTTTTAAAGCTTTCATTACACCCGAGCAACGTCGGGCTATAGTGCTAGTTGTATATAATTAGGTAACAATAAAATCTATATTTTATATGAAAATTGAAATTTAGTAGAGTGGGGATCTCGTATCATAGGTTGGGATTGAACATAGTCTCGGCCCTTATGCCAGGGACAGAGCGCATACAGATGTAAATTTTGATTGGGGCCTCGGGTTGTGTTTTGTGTTAAATTATTGATTCATTTAATTATTCAGATTTTTGACAAGAAAGATCTCAAGTTGATGTTAAAAATTTCTGCAAAACAATGTTGATTTATTTAAGATGGAATGATCTATTATTACATATGTATTCTACTCTCACACTACTCCTTGTTACTGCTTACTTAAGGACAGCTTAAACTAGCCGGAATTATGAGTGGGAAAAACAAAATGAAGATAATTTTCGAAATTTTCTTAACTTTTTTCTGTCAGTCAGCCTGCAACTGGTAAGTTTTAGCTAGTCTGATCTTATTTTGCTGTATTTTTTGAATTTTTTAAATTCTTTTTTGGTTCTTATCTTTTTTTCTATAATTTATTTTGTTCTTGTTTTGTTACTAACCTAAGTTCTCTACTAGTCGCTCTTGTAATGCACTGATTGTGTAAATTTTTAATTATCAAATTTAGTTTCAACTTTTACTAAGTTAAAACTTAGTAAACTTCAGCCACTCTTTTATTTTTATTTTTTTAATTGAAGTAGATAGTACCTACTATCGCCCGGTCTCACACTCCAACCCCTTCTTTTGGACAAGAGTAGAGGTGATCGCCTTGTTTCTTGTTTAGGAAGGGGTTCCCGGTTCATCTCTCTTTTTTGGTCTTGATGTCGGTTCGGCTGGAAGCTTTTTGCAGTTGGTGAGTATGGCGGCAACGTCTCTTCATTCTGAGGGTACCGGGTTGGTAGTTTCCTGATTGCTGCTTCCGACTGGTAGTTAGGAGCCCGAACTCTTTCGTAGCGTATTGAGAGGCTGCTCTGATCAACAGTTGAATAATATCGGGGTTCCTGTAGTGCCATTTCGCGCATGGACCGGCGTCCCTGCATGAATTTCCGATGGGCAACCCCGAGGCCACATTATGCTGCAGGCAGCGCCATTCACCATCCTTCACCTGCTGCAATTAATGACCATCTGACCCTACTCTAGACCTCTCTCTATCCACAACTAAACCACCATGAAATTAAACAAACAAAACAGCAATACTAAACCAGCTAGTCATAAATCGCCCAAACCTATCTTCGTTTCCTTCACAAACATACGAGGTATTCGCAGTAACTTTAATAGTGTAGAATCATTCCTTCTAACTAACTCACCCGATATCTTAGCTATATGTGAGACTAACCTTGACCCTTCTATCCCTTCTTCGGAGCTGTTCGTTCCTGGTTATCTTCCCCTCTTCAGGAAGGACTCCAATGTCCATATGCATGGGCTTGGTGTATATGTCAGCGAACAACTCCCTCTAGCCAGGGTCACATCTCTTGAATCCCTTGATCATTCCTTCATGTGCTTCCGTCTCTCACTTCTAAGCTCGGTTAGCTATCTCTTCTTCCTCTACCGCTCCCCTTCCTCCTCTGACTGTACGGTACTTGATAGCATCTCTACTAATATCCACAGGGCCATTTCTTCTCACCCATCTGCCCATATATTTGTGTTTGGCGATTTTAACGCCCACCACACCAAGTGGCTTGAAAACTCAGCCACCGACCTTGCTGGGATCCGCACTATGTATTTTTCAATAACCCAAGCTCTAACGCAAGTGGTGGACTTCCCCACACGTTTCTCTAATAACCCTAACGGAAGGGACTCTTTACTCGACCTTTGCTTTACTTCCATTCCAGAGTCCTGCACTACCAGGCAGCTCTGCCTCTTCAGAAACTCTGACCACGCCGTAGTTTCCGTCAACATCTCAATCCGCGCTAACTCTACCCAAGAAAACCAGACCAGCAGAATATCACACTGCTACCAGAGAGCAGACTGGGACTCGTTCCGAGACTTCCTCTGCGACGTCCCCTGGAACAACATCTTCAATCTTCCTATCGAAGACTGTGCCTCCGAGGTCTCCTCTTGGGTTAAGGCTGGCATCGATGCTTTTATTCCGGCCAGGAAATTCCAGCTAAAATCAAATTCGTCTCCCTGGTTCTCACCCGCTTGCTCGGCCGCCATTGCTTACCGGAACCATTTCTTCCGGCTCTATCGAAGCTGCTCGTCGAACCAAAACAGGCGCCTTTTCGCCCCAGCACGGAATAAGTGTAAAAAAGTACTGAACGAAGCTAAGAGGGCGTTTGCTACCAGAATGAGGCAACGCATAGCATCCTCTAAGTTTGGCTCCAAAGATTACTGGCGACTCTGCAAAAGCGTTCTCAACAAGAGCAAGACTTCAATACCCACACTAATCAATGAATTTGAAGTTCTCACCTCCCCAGCGAGCAAGGCTGAATGCTTTGCCCGTAGATTCTCCACCAATTCGACACTGGACTCGTTAGGAATATCTACACCCGACTTCCCACCCAGAACTAAGGCTCAACTAAATAACGTGAACATTACACCCTCGCTGGTCGCCAAGATAATTGCACAACTTGACCCACACAAAGCGAGCGGCGGTGACGGAATCCCAGTCACAGTACTGAAGAAATGTGCCCCAGAACTCTCCTCTGTCCTCTCTAAACTCTAACCTCTGCCTATCTGTTTCCTGTTTTCCTGCCTGTTGGAAGTCCTCCTGTGTAGTTCCTATATTTAAGAATTCTGGCGAACCCTCAGACCCCGCCAATTACCGTCCTATTAGACTCCTTCCGATCTTTGGCAAAGTTTTCGAAGCCATTATCAACGCCGAGGTGATTCAGCATCTCACGGCCCACAGGCTTCTCTCTGACAAACAGTACGGGTTTCGCTTCACCAGGTCTGCTGCTGATATGCTAACGACCATTACCGAGTACATATACCGGGCACTTGACAAGAATGGCGAATCCCGAACCGTTGCCTTGGATATCTCCAAAACGTTCGACAGTGTCTGGTACGCTGGCCTCTTGTGCAAACTGCGGAGCTACGGGATAACTGGACATCTGTTTGATATCATCCAGTCATTCCTCTCTAACCGCACATTGAAGGTAGTATTAAATGGGCATGTCTCCCAAAACTACCATACGAACGCGGGCGTCCCTCAAGACTCTATCCTAGGTCCCACGCTCTTTCTGATGTACATTAATGATCTCCCCGACGCCATTAGATCCCAAGTAGGCATGTATGCCGATGACACAACAATCTACTCTCGCATCGATCAAAAACCAGGTGTGGGCGACAAAGCGAACCTCGCTGCCGAGCTTGAAAAGGACCTCCAATCCGTAGTGGCCTGGGGTAAGAAATGGCTAGTAAATTTCAATGCTTCTAAAACGAAGCTGTTATCAACTAACCACCATAGACAATCGCATCTACCTCCCATTAGCATGGGACAGGCTTGCCTCCCAGAGAGTAAAATACTACGCCTCCTTGGCCTTACACTTTCGGCGGACCTCAAATGGAATGACTATATCGAATCCATTGCCAAATCTGCCGCTATGAAAGTCGGCTCTTTGTGCAGAGCTCGGAAGTTTTTCCCACCTGAATCTATTCTGCACATATACAAATCTATCATCCGCCCGTGTATTGAATATTGCTGCTATATCTGGTCGGGTGCCCCTGCTGCTCTCCTTGGGCTTCTTGACAAAATACAAAGGAGGATCTGTAACGTGGTTGATACTGACTTGGCAGAACGGCTGCAACCACTCTCTCACCGGCGTGATGTGACTTCCCTGTGCCTCTTCTACAAGTACTTTCATGGCTTCTGCTCCGATGAACTTACAGCACTGGTGCCGCCTAAGCACGAATTTACACGAGATACTAGATTAGCAACTAGGCCCCACCCTTTTACAGTTAAACAGATAAGATGTAACCTTAAATTCTACTCCAACAGCTTCTTTTCTCGCGCTTCCTGCCTGTGGAACTCCCTTCTACAAGTCTGCTTTCCCGACAGCTACAATCTCCAGGTGTTTAAATGTAGGGTCAATAGACACCTCCTATCACACTAACTCCCAATTATTCTCAGAACACTCTCATCTACCCAACCCTCATTCTCGGTATCCTTACCCGCCTATCACCCACCCTCTGACATTTCCTATATTTAATCATCCTTTCTCCACTCTATGTAGCCCCCTGCGCAGTAGTGGCAGTGACATGCCTTGCTCGGGGTGAAAAGCTTATAAAAAAAAGTCTCTAATTTATAAATAGATACATTATATTCATTTGAATTTTTCTAGTTAAATTGTTCACCTATACTGCATATGATCCATTATTGAACGTAATTCAGTCAGTCAGTTAAGTGCCATACGTGATACACGCTTGGGCGATTATGTCTCGAAACAGACATGACTGACTGGGCAGAAGAATATCCCGCAGTAGGTTACCATTACTTTCTGCGGTAGACTGATTGCCAGCCAGGGCTGTAGAACCCAATCCGTCCTGTTATTTACCCCATAGCTGGAGGGAAGAGACGGATTAATATCTTTCGCAAGGGTATTTGCGCGTAAGTGAAAACAAGGAATTCAAATGAAATTCGAACTCAGTTAAATAATTGGGTTACAATAAAAAATTGTTTTAAATTTTTATTTTATATTTTATACACTACCGGTCATAATTATTAGACCACAGCAGTTTTTTTTTTAAATGATGTATTTCATACTATTTTTAGTATTTATTATCAAGTTAATAATTCTAAATGAAAATAGAATGGTTCTTTTGTTATTACTTTGCAAAAATTGCAAGGCAGTCAGGAAGCCTTTGCTTCGGCCAACCAATAAGAAGAGACTAGCACGGGGAAGAGAGCACAAAAACTGGACACTAGAATAGTTCATTTGATGCACATGTTATTGTGCAGTATTAAAAAAGAACAATTCTATTTTTTATTAGAATTATCCACTAGGCAATAAATACTAAAAATAGTATGAAATACATCATATTTTTTTAAAAATTTGGGTGGCCTAATAATTATGGCCGGTAGTGTATATTATGAAAAATGAGATGTAGTAGAGTGGGAACTCTGTATCAAGGATTCGCGGGGAGCCCACAGGACCTTTGCACCGGCCCTAGTAATGGTAATATTAGCTGTTTCTTTATAAAAATACAGGGTCATTGACTAAGCAGTCAATACTATTCTCGGTTAAAGTTTATAAAATATTTATATTTAAATCCATTTTTCTTGAAAATAAATTTCTCAAGTTTAGTGTTATCGAACTTTCCAGCAATGTTAGTGGTTTTCTTCCTAACGTTTTAAGTAGTGTGGAATGTCAACATCTTGATGTCATTATTTTCTCTTCCAGATACATTTGCTATCCATTATAGGTGTTGCTGTTGTTGAAGATCCTCAAGTCATGTGCTGTCATTTAGTACATTTCTTTTTGAATCTGTAGTGCCAATACTCAAAGTTTGAAGAACGATGATCCTCGCTAAGACCTACAGATTTCACTCACTGAAAGCAATTTTAATCATTAATCTGAGAAAGTGGATTTTACAAGGTTGACAGTTTAGATATTTATGAGTGTGTTTAGCGCCATGCATGACATGTGGGGGGGGGGTCGATCTGACTCGGGTTTCTAGCTAACGTGTTGGTTTTGTAACACTTTGTTTTACCAAACACCACTCCTTCGTACTTTGTTTTATATTCGATTTCCTTATCGCTTATACTAAATTTGTCATATTCTCTTTTTTATTATGGATTCAGAGTAAGTGCCGTTACTGCTTTCATTCAAATTCCAGATTATAGTACCTGTAAAGTTATTTAAATCCAATTGTTTTGATCAAGTATGGATAACTGTTTACATTTCTGAGATGAGGTATTGCAACCATTTACATAGTTTGAACTGTTGTCCTCATCTTTATCGCCATATTCATGACATTTCGGCTGTTGTACGCTCCGACCGTCACGTTGGAATTTCAAACCAGACCCTTTATTTTGTCCACGGGGGATAAATTGTTGTAATTCTATGTGCCATGCTCTTTTTTGGATATCCCAGTTTCATTTAATTCCCTTTAGTCACTCAACTCACCAAGTTTTGGTTCTTTCTGCTGTGGCCAGGTATTGAAGTCAGAACTCTTTTGGGTCAAGTCACTTTTTGGATTATTCAACTAATATCATTACCACCGCAGACTACCTAAAGGGTTCGGCTCAAAATTCCAACGCATACCAATTGAAGAAGATCGAATCGTACAACGGTCGAAACGTCGTGAATATGGCTATAAAGGTGAGGACAACAGTTTAAACGATTTAAATAGTGTAAGGATGAATGAATTTATTGAAGAGTTTTATGTAGAGTGTGTGTTTTGTTCATAGTAAAAATATTAATAAACTTGCAGATCTCTTACTAAAATTATTAGCTACCATCAAATTTTCCATGTATATATTGTCGGACTACTCCCTTTATTGGAGACAATCATGAGAGTGAATGTTTTTTGCCCGAAAATTGACTTCACCGAAAGCGTTAAAGCGGATCTTCACTTCGTCGAATGGTTCATCATCCTGGGTATGACGATAAACTACATCCAGCAGCAGAACCTCTGAGTGGGAGATTGGATGTTTTGAGGAGCGTGAAACCACCTCTTGATTGCTGTTATTTCCAAGGGTGGTGGCACCTGTTAGAGTTCCAGCTATGGGCAAATAGTGACCCTCCCGAACCAGACAAAAAGAAAACACTATGAAAGTAAAAATATACATTTTTATAGTAAAAATATCGGCAATATATCTTTATATAAAAAAAACTACCAGCAATAGGCACATTAAAAAGTTGTATCGACTTCACCCAAATCTGTTTAAAATACTATCAACCAAGCAACATAAAAGAAATTGTCTGTCATTAAACCATTTTATATCATACAATTTCTAAAATCAAATTATGTTCTAAAATGTAAGTTCGAAAAAACCACAACATAAAAATATAACCGCCTCTAGTAATCATGTCCACACAAACTTTTGTATTTTCACAAAATCTAATTATCATCTATCATGTATTCAGTTGTGAAAGCGGAGTAACATATTTCTATTGCTTCAAAGCAATTTAAATTTTGCCATTAAATAACCCATAACGAGTTGATATGCCATTAAACAGATAAACAATAAATCAATCAAATGGTTTACTTCAACGAAAAATCAAAAGTTAAAAAATTCAAAGGAGATAACTTTGATATCTGAATATTTTGTTTCGATTTTTTTTTCTTTTTTGTTTTTTACTAGCAGTATAGTGTAAGAAAAGCTTTAAAACTAATCCATGGTCCTGGAGCTCAGACTCTTTGGACGTTGGCACAAAAGACTAAAAAACAATAGTTGTTTCCAGTTAAAGCGAAACCATAGACTGAAAGAAAAATGAATGGGTTAAGCCAAATTTTGATTTCCTGGTATCGATATCAAATAAGTTTTTCGTCGTAAGCTGAATTTTGAAGGCTGAATAAGTCCTCTGAGTAAATGGTATCATGGCTGAGACGAAGAACTACAATTATACCTACTTAGAATCAAACCCGAAGCAAAAACTAAAATAAAAGGGCTGAAAAAAATACAGACATACAGGCAGATAAACAGACACACACACAAACATCTTGCCTTATATATATATATAAATATATTATCGATTTTCTGCACTATTGTAAGAACTGCAACCTTGAAACTTCTGAATATCGTTTCTTATATCTTTGTCTATGAGTGTATCAAATTTGATTAAAATCGGACCACTCCTTCTATAACCCGATTTTTTCGATTATTGATTTTCGATATTTATCGGGGGTACCTCAACACAAAACCTAGCTAAGAACACTCTCAGGCGCTTATAGTACAACTGTGTAAATTTTCAAGAAAACCGGTTCAGCTGTTTCGTAGTCTATAGGTAACACACACACACACACACACACACACACACACACAGAGGGACAAAATTCCATTAATAAATAAGTTTAGATCCTTCACAAATAAGCCGTGATTACGTCGTAGTTCCAACAGTTCTGTGTGACGAACTTTATCAAATTCTTCTGCATTTGATATACGACGAACTAAAGGCAGTTAGAATATAGTCACTACTCCTGTCTCGGTACTAAGTCTGATCAGTTCGATAAGATCAAATTGGCAGCTGATCTCAAAAACGACTTACAGTCTGTTGTTAACTGGAGCAAAATATGACTTATTAATTGCCTCTAAAACTAAGCTGCTCTCTGTTAATCATCTGAGAGAGCCCTTTTGTTTACCATCATCATGGTTGATCGTAACTTCCAATAGAGTGACTCGTTGGAACTTCTCGGGTTAATATTCTCGGCTGGCATGAAGTGGAAAGACTACATTGAATCCATTGCTAGGTCAGCTGCTAAGAAAGTTGGTTCACTATGCTGTGCTAGACAGTTTTTGTCTACAGTATCTAATAACAAGTTTACCATTCACCCATGCTTAGAATATTGCTACCACATATAATGTTGTGCTCCTATTATTTAAAGAGATTCTTGATAAAATCCAAAGGAGAATCATCAATATTATTAGTCCTGACTTGGCATCTCAGCTTCAGCCATTTTCCAACCGTAAAGTTGCTTCCCTCTGCCTTTTCTAGAAATAGTTTCATAGGAATTGTTTGGATAATCTCTTCGCTATGTAAACTTTATGAATTTAAGCGCAGTATTAGATTGGCAACAATTAGAGTTGAAATGGCTATATGTACCCATGAGTTCTATGCTAACTGTTTATTTTCTTGCACTTCTCGCTTGTGGAAATCTCTTCCAGCCAATATTGATCTTCAAAAGTTTAAATGCAATGTCAATCACTATCTACTCTCATCCTGATTACTCTTCTATTATTCTTAATTTTTCATAATGCTTTCTGCTTCCTAATTCTTTCACGCTCAGTAACTTTTTAGTGACTTTACTGCCTTGCATGGGGTAAATTCGATTAAAAATATTAAAAAAAAAACGGCGTTTGCAATACAAATAAATGTCCCCGGTCTATCAGACATCATTGAGGCATAGTCAAATGATATAAGAGTAAATCTTGTACTAGTTTTCAAGAGTTTTCAAACTCAAATAATAAGCCTAAAATATTAATTGTAGCAACTTCTTACCCTAGATTTTTTATAGCCAGAGCTTTACGTAAATCTATTTTTAAGCCTTTCATTCATTATATCATCTTTGTACTGGATCATTTAGAAAATTAATCCAATTATTAGTCACCAAGTATAGCTAAATCTATAAAAGTGTGTTGTATTGCTTCGTTTTGGTATAATTAGAAGATAACACAAACTTGAATTAATGATGTTTATCTTTAGGTTTTTACATCAAGTTACAATCTTTAAATTTTTGTGTGGATACAGGAGCAGACTAGCTAAATTCTCTTCACTGTGGGATGCTAGTAGTAAACGAGCCTATCCCTTCTGGACTCTAGTGGTCAACTGACTAGCGTCCTCCTTTTCAAATCTCCTACACAAAACTACTGTCCTTAACTCTTACTTGTTATTCCTACTCTTACTCCTACTCCTACCAAAAGAAACGGTTCCTTATTTTGCCGCCCAATTTTGAATTCTTGGCGTCAGTGTGTCTATTTTTTCTATTTTTAGAACACTCGCCATTTTATAAACCATAACAAGTGTTTTGTCTACAGCGTTTATCTTGCTAACATTTAAAAAAAAGCAATAAGCATACACGATCTCCCATTCAAAATTTAGTTAGGAAATCCATTATTGACTAGTGTTTGCTTAATGTTGTGTAATTCTTTATAACTATTTTGGTAACTATTGCCGTTGCCAAGCGGAGTTTTATGTCAACACAAAATAAAATCGTCGGTGATGGTGGATGTTATAATATTTCAGTTTAAACAACCTCTCTGAAGATGGCTTGTGTGAGCCGAAAGCTTAGAAGAAAATCAATAAATAATTATCCAAATGTTGGAGAATTTTTGTCTTTATTTTCACCTGAAATTAAAGCCAAAATACGACGTTTAGAACGGCTCATGATTAAACATAATAGACATTCATTGTCTCTTATATTTAACAGCATATATATATATATATTATCTACTCACTTCAGTTTGTACAGATTCAAATCTATATTTAAACTCTTATAATTATCTTTCAACATAATATAGAATATTTAATACATTGGATTGATGATCAATCACTCACTGTAATTAATAGACAATCAGTTTTTGACTCTTTTGAATGACAAGGTTTTGAGTTTCACTACATGTGACTGATAAGGGATGTCATTTTAAAATTGAATTATTTTAGAACGAGCTGTTAGTTTTCATAGATCGAGAACAACTGCTTACCACTACAATGAGAGAGAGAGAGAGAGAGAGAGAGAGAGAGAGAGAGAGTACACAGAACAATTAAAACGGCAATTATAGCTCGTAAAGAATAATGGCTTCCTGCATTACCAATTATACCTTTCGGTATACGCAGTACACTTAATGAATCAGGTTTCTTGTCGTTTTTGTGCTGTGACTGGTTCCTCAAATATTAATTCCCCGGCTGTTGATCAGTCTGCGTGATGCAATGAAAGATAATTCATTAAATAGTTAATAAGAATTGAGATAAACTATTCACACAATGATTTTAATAATTAATCATTTTTCTAAAGAATTTTGTTTCAAGTCTTCCGTTTCGTGATAAAATATGGCGTAGGACGGATCGTATTAGAAAATCTTTGGGAGCACCTTATACAGATTTCAACAAAATTAAAACATCGTTCACCAAAATATTTCTTCATTGATATTATTGATAATATATATAAACGAATATATTTGGACGGACTGAAACATCTGAAAATAAAAGGGATTTTAATTATGAAAATAGTAAAGACCCTATAAATAATATTTCAAATAATAATAGTTTAATGTAGTGTTAAGTGTGTTCTTTTAATCATTTCGCCTCAAACCAGGCTAAAGAAACACTAAGACGCAGAGGGTTTCTGAACGTGAAAGATAAAAGATAAATAATTATTAAAAAGAGAGAACAATTAAAGAACAGGAATTAAAGAACAGGAATTAAGACAGAAAATAACGATTGACATTATATTTACATTTTTAAAAATCAAAGTTGACTGGGAAGCAAGAAACAGAAAAATGTTCCACAAACGAGAATTGCGATAGAATAAAGTGTTAGCATAGGATTTACGGTTACATCTAACAATTTCAACTGTAAAACGATGAGACCTTTCTGCCAATCTAGTACTGCGTTTAAATTCATAAACTCTAAGTATCATAGAGAAAAGTTCATCAGAATAATTACTATAAAAATATTCATAGAAAAGGCACAGGGAAAAATGACTGAAACCGAGATGTCAGGTCAGAACTAGTAACATTGCAAATTCTTTTTTGTATTTTATCTAGGATCACTAAATACATAGCAGAAGCACAAAATTACATGCGGCAGCAATATTCAATACTTGAGCCAATCGTATACTTATAACTTGTACTAGTCGTCAAAGACAATCAGGTAATAAAACAAAACAATTATAACTTATATGATAAATTGATGAGTACAACTTCCAGTAATTCTATAATAAAAGTTCCCAAATTTCAAATAATTCAAAGAAATTATTTTCAGGAAGACAACTTGGAAAAAAATTAAAATTTTAAAATCGTTTATTTAGATTTTTAGTTATTACAATAAAGTCACGGGATTAGCAATTGTCAATATAAAAAGTTGAAATTTATAATTTTTTACGTATTTTTATAAGCGTTTATAATATATATATATATATATATATATATATATATATATATATATATATGTTAATAATAAAACATTTCTCTCGAGACCCTGAAGAGTAATCTTAGCGCGAAACCTCTAGCAAATCTTAGTTACGCATTGGGAACATCTTACTGAATAATAATTATTGCTGTAAATGTCTACTAAATAATTTTATTGGCAAAATTTTGTTCACTTAACATTTGATAGTTTGAATAATTTTACGTATATCAATAAGATTTTTTTAAAACTCAAGTTACATTCCTTAAAAGTGATAAAACTTTGCAACAGGTCGTATTCAGTCAACATAAAAATGCTGGTTCGTCTCCACAACTCTACAAAATGACTCCATGTGAGCCCAAAGTAAATAGAGATAAAAAAAAAAAAAAAAAGACTCACTGACAAGAGAAACTACAACTTCTAAAAGTCAGTCTGCTTATTCTGACTTTTCTTCCAAAATTTGTCAGTAATGAGATTATGAACAGACACATTTTTATGAATGTTTCAAATAACAATATTGTCTGCTATTAAAAGATACATCAGCAGAGAATCAAATTAATTAGAGACAAAAACAAAAGTTTTTTGTTGTAAAAATGTAAATAAAATGAAGATGTAAATTACCATATTAATCGTAACTATGATTGAGAACAAAAGCCTTTCAAACTGTAGAGTAAACCAGGGATGCCTGGCGTTCACGTGATGGTCATTAATCAAATAAAAAAAAAGTGTGATAACAATTTTGAAGATAAATTTCTAAAATAACTCCCACATCATGTTGTTCTGAGTACAAAAATCACATTGGAAAGAACGTCTACACTACAGTTTTGAAAGAAAAAAAATTGCATTCAATGTGCTTAGAGTTACCTAATTAAAAAATTATAAATACTGGACACTTAACATCCCTCTCTCTCTTTTTCTCTCTCTCTCTCTCGTGTGTGTGTGTGTGTGTGTGTGTGTGTGTGTGTGTGTGTGTGTGTGTGTGTTGTCCAAGTTATTTGCTCACCCCTGCTGTAGCCAGGTATTGAGATCACAACTCTTTGGGTCAAGTCACGCGGAATGAGAATGATATACCCCAGTGATCGAAATAAAGAGTTCGGTTCAAAATTCCTAGCACCTGAAGAAGGCCGGGGCGTAAAACAGCCGAATAATGAGGACAACAGTCCTAATAGTGTAAACAATATATATATATATATATATATATATATATATATATATACCTACAGACCACGAGAATAATAAAGGTGATAAAAAATCATAAAGCACTTATTTTAATGGATCATGAAGAAAATAAAAATAAAATTGTTTGAAAATTATTTAAGACAAGCTAAGAAAAAGAAATTCTGTTAAAAGTGAAATCATGAGAAAATATTTATATAATACCGACAACAGATAAACAAACACTAATTTTCTCGTTACTTGGGTTATTTTTATCAAGAGAATTTGAGAAAAAGAACTCTTCTTCTATTTCTATGTGCCGTGTCCCTTCAGGACGTAGGCGATCATGGTCTCCCACATCTCCCTATCCCTAGTAGCTCTTAACACGCTTTTCCCTGTTTCCCCTCCCAAACCCCACTCTACTGTCCATTTGCTCAAGCCCATCAAGTATGTTACGCGTTGCTTTCCCCTGTCTCTCTTTCCCTATATCTGACCTGTGAGTATCAGATTCTCCAAGCCTTCCTTCCTCATGACATGTCCCAGAAACTTCAGTGATGTTAATTATTAGTTTCCTTTTCGTTTTCATCCTCTCCAAAACCTCATTGTTGCTCACATATTCGGTATATGGTATCCTTTTTAGAACCACAATGGAAGTATAATTACTTATAAAGTTACAAGTAAGAACCGTAAGTAGGTAGTAAAAATATAGATACTTGTGGGTTAGTTGTTGCCACCTTTTGATTTATGTGTTGGTTATCGTTTATAAAATTGGATATGGTATTTAAAATGCTTTATATTTATTTTTACTTTTTTTAAGATTGCTAAATGAGTCGAATTCCAGTTGAATTCATTTCATTCACTTACGCGCAAATATCCTTGGGAAAGGTATTAATCCGTCTCTTCCTTCCAGTTATGGGTTAAATAACAGGACAGATTGGGTTCTGTAGCCTTGGCTGGCAACCAGTCTACCGCAGAAAGCAATGGCAATCTATTGCCCAGTCAGTCATGTCTCTTTCGAGACATGATCGCCCAAGCGTGTTTCACGTATGACACTTCAGTGAAATGAGTCTTTGGGATCGTATATTTTTTTAAATATCTGTATTTGTGAAAAAGTTGGTAAAATTAATATAAACAGTAGCCACAGATTATCCACAAATCCCAACTGATATTCATGTTACGAAATTTGAAAATTAACTAAATATGGGACATTTCGGGTGTCTCTGAAAGAAAGGTCAGTACGGGATAGTGGACAAAAAATATCCAATACTGGACGAGTACAGTATATAAGAGACGTCTGTTAAACTCTAAATGTGCGGAATGGAAAATGTTAGAATGTTTGTTTTAATTACCTCCAATAATTGCTATAAAAAAAAAATTAAAAAAAAAAACATAGTATAAAGAAAAAAGGCTCCAAAAGGCTCAGATTTTTCCGTCAAAATATTTATATTATTAAAAGGAAACATCAAAGTAATTTTTCATAATCCTTTGTAACACATTCGAGATTTTGGTAAAAAATCTTTTGTTTTTCGTCAGCGGGTAACCAAATTGTTACCAGAGTTTACAATGGATGATGTAATATCACGCTTTTTTTTTTCCGGTGAAAAACATTAATTTGGAAATTCTTGCAAAAATCAAATAATTGTCAAATTTTAATGAAACTTGCAGGACTTATATACGGATTAATTAAATTTTTTTAAAATTATTATTTTTAGAAAATCTTGGTAAAAATATATTTTTTTTACATCTGTTACCCCACCGCCACGTAATATCGTGAAATTTAAAGAAATACAATTTTGTATCGAAAGTTTGTTTTATGGTCAACAATAATTAGCTTATCTCCCCCATCAGGCTGTCATCAATCACTTCGCATTTCCGTGATTAAGAAATACTTTTATTCTAAATTTCCTGCTATAAATAAATAATAATTGTGTAAATCAGATTAATTCAACTTTAAAATTGCTAATTTTCCAAAAATAACGCGTCACAGATGTATATTTCATTTTTGCAAGATTTAAAATTAACTTTTTATTACAAACTTGTCAAGCTGTCAAAATGGAGGCAGAAAAATATCGAAAACCCGAAAAAAGTTGAGATTCCAGTCAATATAATTTCTATTTGAAATACACCAAAGTATTTTGCTTACTGGAAAATAATTATTTAGCTTTCAATTAAAGCTATAATAAAAGCTCCAAGAAAGCTTTTTTATTTATCAAAATTTATTTTAAAAATTAGACATTGCGAACTATCATGAAAAAGTTGAGGTACCTATAATGTCATTTATTCAAATAACTTAATCATTATTTACATAATCCATATTCACGACGTTTCGGCCGTTGTTTCAGGTGACTGGAATTTTGAACCGAGACCTTTATTTCGATCAGTGGGGTAGATTGTTCTCGTTCCAGGAATCATGCCCCTTCTGGATGTCTTAATCATCTCCATTTAACTAAATACTCCATGTTTTTGTTTACCACTACTGCTGCCAGGTATTGAACCCACAACGCTTTGAGTGATGTCACTGGATCCAAGCAACGCTTATATCCACTGGGTCATGTGTCCTTGAGTTCTTCTTTTTTCTAGACTGATAGAACGAGAATAATCTACTCCAGTAATCAAAATAAAGGGTTTAGTTCAAAATTCCAATCACCTGAAGAAGGTCAGAGCGTACAACGGCCGAAACCTCGTGAATATGACAATAAAAATGAGGACAACGGTTTGAACAATGTAAATGTAAATATCTCATCTCAGAAATGCAGACAAACTTAATCATTAAAAGAATGAATTGGAAAAATAATTGATTCAGATTTTCGATGATCTTTCTGGCATGAGCAAAATTGTTGAATTTTTAAATCTGAACTTTGATGTGTCGTAATTATTCCTAATTAAGAAAAATTATTTACATCGGATTTTAAACTTTTCCGAATTTGTTATTTAAGACAAAACAAAATGTATATATCTTAGAATAACCCAGGAAAGTTATTCTATAAAATGCAACTATAACAGTAGTGGTGTGTCTGTGGCAAGATAGCCTAAGGAAATTCACTCCTTTTCAGAGTGGTGTTGAATTTAGCAGAGATTTTTCCTTTTCCTAGACTAGTCGACACCTCAGGGCAAGAGAGACGAGTCAGCACTGCTATTCAACTCATTCGCGAGAAAGAGATGGGTTCATTATTTTGGCACTTTTTTTTTTAGTTATACGACCTGGACGAACCCTAACTCTATATAGAAGCCAGATATATAAAAAAAAAAAAGAAAAACAAAAAAAGAACTGACAATTGGAAGATTGAAGCTTTTAGTATAAACTATGAAGATTATTATTCATAATAAGACAAGTATAATCTATCTATGTAGTCGTCTAATTTGCACGAACTCCTCACTTGCATTTTATTGTAGTTGTATAGCCGAAAAGTGGCCATCTTTTACGAAGGGTAAAAAAAATGAACGAACTCAGCCAGCCGTTTTTTTTTTTTTAAATTCTTTCTGAGTCACTAAAAGTCACACTAAAAAGTCACTAATTTGTACACCCTTACCTTAGGTTATGTATCAGTGATCAGACTTCTCATTTAATATTCAGTAGCCGGAAATTTGTAATAAAATGATATAAGAAAATATATTAACATCGGGTAACAATGTTCTTCCCTCTAATACTCAATTGTAGGAAGAAATTCCATTATATGACCGGTTAACTTAACACCCTCCCCGGTTTTTCGAACAGGAGTAGAAGTTTATCCCTCCTTTCTTGTTTAGGATTGGGTTTCCTGTTCCCCTTAAAAAAATTTTCATTCCCTTTCACTCCCAGTCGCACCATGTGTCTTAAAGGCGTTGTCGCTTTGCTTGAAGTGAATTGATTTTTTAAAAAAATGACGAAGGCTAATGATAATATTAATGACTTTGGAAAGGCTTCAAAATTTTCTTTCTAACATTCACTTATAAAATAAAATTCTAACTTCATTTACAACAATTGTGTTTTTTTCTTAGCCAAATCAGTAAACCAAAAATAAAAAAATAAAAAATTAGCAGAAATCAAAATCGTGGAAGAAAACTTATTCCACTTTCAAAAAAGGATTTTAAAAACTTTTTTTGAACATTATTGACTTGAAAACAAAACGACTTACCTTTTTTTATTTATCTTCAAGAAGAATTTTCACCTTTATTTTACTTTTATTTTCTGCGTCAAAAACAGATAAAATCGGTATGATTCCTTTTTAGTAACTTATGACAAAAAAATAAAATAAATAAAATAAATCCAATTTCTCTGTAGGATTCTTTTATAAAAGCTGGACTTTACAATATCGGACATTATATGAGCTAAGCATCTCCCGCAACAATAAAATGGATCAAGATAATCAGATAATGCAGCGGGTGAAAACAAAGGAATTATATTTTCCAGCAGATATTTTTACGGGACCCTTAGGTTCCTTGTCGCTCTCTCAGTACGCGTGTGGTTCTGTTGTTATGGATTCAATGTAGACGTCAACAGCCTTGAGGTCACAGATATCTTGACAACTGCAACTTTTTTGCTTTTCTTCACTTTTTTTTTTCGATGAAAAAATAAATAAAAAGGTAATCGTCTTTCTTCTTGTGACTCTTTTTTTACGTCTGCCTCATCGACTATGCATTAATAAAAAATGCAGTTAGAATAGTTGTCGCACTTGAAAGAGTTAGAGAGTATAAATTGTGAGTGTGAAAATGCATATCCATGTTTTTTAGTTGTTTTTTTGTTTTTGTTTTTTGTTTCTTTTTTTTTTTTTCATTCATTTGTTCCTTCTTTTTTTATCTTAATCCTACGTTTTGCTCATTTTGAAAGTACGAGCTAGTCAATGTTTTTTTTTTTGTGTGTGTGTGTGTGTGTGTGTGTGTGTGTGTGTGTGTGTGTGTGTGTGTGTGTGTGTGTTGTAGTCAGCTGGTGGTGTACTGACGATTAAAGTGAAAATTAACTGAATTAAATAAAATTGTTTGCTTGATTAACTGCTACTTTCTGAGGGGAGTATTCTTTTCTTTTTTTCTTTGTTTTTTGTTTTGTTTTGTTTCGTCCAATTTTTTTATTACGTGTGTGACAGATGAGATAAGACAAGTGGAAAGTTTGTTTTTTTTTTTATTAGGCAAAAAAAGAAGGTGGGTAAGGAAAATAGAAGTTAATAAATCATATCTGCTTTTTTTTTCTTTGTTTTTTTTTTTTCGTATCATTTTATTTATTTTTATTCATTCATTTTATTTTGATTTTTTGCGGTAAGATTTCTCTCTCTCTCTCTCTCTCTCTCTCTCTCTCTCTCTTTAGATCAATTACGACTGGATAATTGAGTTTGATCCTTACTGGAGTGCCCAACACTTTCGGCATTGTGCAATATCTAAGCTACATGAAAATCACCTCTATCTCTGTCTCTTTAGATCAATTACGACTGGATAGTGAGTTTGATCCTTACTGGTTGCCCAACACTTTCGGCATTGTGCAATATCTAAGCTACCCTTAGAAAATCACCTCTCTCTCTCTCTCTCTCTCTCTCTCTCTTCATTCAATTACGACTGGATAGTGAGTTTGATCCTTACTGGGTGCCCAACACTTTCGGCATTGTGCAATATCTAAGCTACCACTTAGAAAATCACCTCCTCCTCTGTCTATTTAGATCAATTACGACTGGATAGTGAGTTTGATCCTTACTGGGTGCCCAACACTTGGCATTATTACAATATCTAAGCTACCCTTAGAAAATCACCTCTCTCTCTCTCTCTCTCTCTCTCTCTCTCTCTCTCTCTCTTTAGATCAATTACGACTGGATAGTGAGTTTGATCCTTACAATTTGCCCAACACTTTCGGCATTGTGTGCAATATCTAAGCTACCCTTAGAAAATCACCTCTCTCTCTCTCTCTCTCTCTCTCTCTCTCTCTCTTTAGATCAATTACGACTGGATAGTAAGTTTGATCCTTACTGGAGTGCTTAACACTTTCGGCATTGTGCAATATCTAAGCTGCACTTGAAAATCACCTCTATCTCTGTCTCTTTAGATCAATTACATTGGATAGTGAGTTTGATCCTTACTGGGTGCCCAACACTTTCATTGTGCAATATCTAAGCTACCCTTAGAAAATCACCTCTCTATCTCTCTCTCTCTCTCTCTCTCTCTCTCTCTCTCTCTCTCTCTCTCTCTCTCTTTAGATCAATTACGACTGGATAGTGAGTTTGATCCTTACTGGTTGCCCAACACTTTCGGCATTGTGCAATATCTAAACTCCACCCTTAGAAAATCACCTCTCTCTCTCTCTCTCTCTCTCTCTCTCTCTCTCTCTCTCTCTCTTTAGATCAATTACGACTGGATAGTGAGTTTGATGTCCTTACTGAGTGCCTTACTTTCGGCATTGTACAATATCTAAGCTACACTTAGAAAATCACCTCTATCTCTGTCTCTTTAGATCAATTACGACTGGATAGTGAGTTTGATCCTTACTGGGTACTTAACACTTTCGGCATTGTGCAATATCTAAGCTACCCTTAGAAAATCACCTCTCTCTCTCTCTCTCTCTCTCTCTCTCTCTCTCTCTTTAGATCAATTACGACTGGATAGTGAGTTTGATCCTTACTGAATTTTGCCCAACACTTTCGGCATTGTGCAATATCTAAGCTACCCTTAGAAAATCACCTCTCTCTCTCTCTCTCTTTAGATCAATTACGACTGGATAGTGAGTTTGATCCTTACTGGGTGCCCAACACTTTCGGCATTGTGCAATATCTAAGCTACCCTTAGAAAATCACCCCTCTCTCTCTCTCTCTCTCTCTCTCTCTCTTTAGATCAATTACGACTGGATAGTGAGTTTGATCCTTACTGGAGTGCCAACTTTCAGCATTGTGCAATATCTGGCCTACCCTTAGAAAATCACCTCTCTCTCTCTCTCTCTCTCTCTCTCTCTCTCTCTCTCTTTAGATCAATTACGACTGGATAGTGAGTTTGATCCTTACTGGGTACTAACCCTTTCGGCATTGTGCAATATCTAAGCTACACTTAGAAATCACCTCTATCTCTGTCTCTTTAAGATCAATTACGACTGGATAGTGAGTTTGATCCTTACTAGATTTTAACCTTTCGGCATTAATGCAATAAGCTACCCTTAGAAAATCACCTCTCTCTCTCTCTCTCTCTCTCTCTCTCTCTCTCTTTAGATCCAGGTGACTGGATAGTGAGTTTGATCCTTACTGGTGCCCAACACTTTCGGCATTGTGCAATATCTAAGCTACCCTTAGAAAATCACCTCTCTCTCTCTCTCTCTTTAGATCAATTACGACTGGATAGTACAGTTTGATCCTTACCAGGTACCCAACACTTTCGGCATTGTGCAATATCTAAGCTACCCTTAGAAAATCACCCCTCTCTCTCTCTCTCTCTCTCTTTAGATCAATTACGACTGGATAGTGAGTTTGATCCTTACTGGGTGCCCAACACTTTCGGCATTGTGCAATATCTAAGCTACCCTTAGAAAATCACCTCTCTCTCTCTCTCTCTCTCTCTCTCTCTCTCTCTCTTTAGATCAATTACGACTGGATAGTGAGTTTGATCCTTACTGGGTGCCCAACACTTTCGGCATTGTGCAATATCTAAGCTTTACTTAGAAAATCACTCTCTCTCTCTCTCTCTCTCTCTCTTTAGATCAATTACGGCCTGGATAGTGAGTTTGATCCTTACTGGGTGCCCAACACTTTCGGCATTGTGCAATATCTAAGCTACCCTTAGAAAATCACCCCTCTCTCTCTCTCTCTCTCTCTCTCTCTCTCTTTAGATCAATTACAACTGGATAGTGAGTTTGATCCTTACTGGTGCCCAACACTTTCGGCATTGTGCAATATCTAAGCTACACTTAGAAAATCACCTCTCTCTCTCTCTCTCTCTCTCTCTCTCTCTCTCTCTCTCTTTAGATCAATTACGACTGGATAGTGAGTTTGATCCCCTTACTGAGTCTTAACACTTTCGGCATTGTGCAATATCTAAGCTACCCTTAGAAAATCACCTCTCTCTCTCTCTCTCTCTCTCTCTCTCTCTCTCTCTCTCTCTCTCTTTAGATCAATTACGACTGGATAGTGAATTTGATCCTTACTGGGTGCCCAACACTTTCGGCATTGTGCAATATCCGCTACACTTAAGTATCACCTCTCTCTCTCTCTCTCTCTTTAGATCAATTTGACTGGATAGTGAGTTTGATCCTTACTGGAGTGCCCAACACTTTCGGCATTGTGCAATATCTAAGCTACCCTTAGAAAATCACCCCTCTCTCTCTCTCTCTCTCTCTCTCTCTCTCTTTAGATCAATTACAACTGGATAGTGAGTTTGATCCTTACTGGGTGCCCAACACTTTCGGCATTGTGCAATATCTAAGCTACACTTAGAAAATCACCTCTATCTCTGTCTCTTTAGATCAATTACGACTGGATAGTGAGTTTGATCCTTACTGGGTGCCCAACACTTTCGGCATTGTGTAATATCTAAGCTACACTTAGAAAATCACTCTCTCTCTCTCTCTCTCTCTCTCTCTTTAGATCAATTACGACTGGATAGTGAGTTTGATCCTTACTGGGTGCCCAACACTTTCAGCATTGTGCAATATGTAAGCTACACTTAGAAAATCACTCTCTCTCTCTCTCTCTCTCTCTCTCTATCTGTCTCTCTCTCTCTCTAGATCAATTCTATACTCAGTCGGATATATATATATCCGAGTGAGTATAGAATGAGGAGAAAAAAAAAGAAAGATTTTTTCCGTCCAAAACATTAATTTAATTTCCGTCCATGTTTTAATATTTGTATTTCCATGTCCTTTAATGAAAAAGTGCGCTTTCCATCTCATTCTTCTTACCATATATACCATATATATATATAGAAGAAATTATGTACATGTTCTAAAACATAATTTGTAATATATATATATATATATATATATATATATATATATATATATATATATATATATATATGTAAGTAAGTAAATTAACCTAGTGAGCCAACAAACCTACCAGGGTTTCACCTAAACGGATCTTTAGGAAAGGGGGCCAACCTTCACTGAAGATCCGTTTAGGTGAAACCTTGGTAGGTTTGTTGGCTCGCTAGGTTAATTTACTTACTATATATATATATATATATATATATATATATATATATATATATATATATATAAGTAATGGTTATTAATGGAAGTACATTATTATTATAATCATTATAATTTACTTAATGCTGGTTTAAAAGTAGGTGGACAGTAGGTGGAATAGTTGTGTGACGGTTATAGTATTATTACAATGGCGTCGAAAATAAAGAAGTGTTGGTTATTTGAAAAATTGCAAAGGAGTTTTACTTTAAGATATTAATTCACGAATAGATTTGTACATAAATGTTTGTTGAAGCGTGAGCTGTAGACTTCAAAGCTGTGATAAATTGGACAACACAGTTCGAGCACCTGCGCTAATAAAATTTAAGCACTTGTATTATTATACACAAAAAAATTTAATCGTCAATGTAATGATTGTATTAGGTCTTTTCACATGCACGCAGGTGTCCCTCAAGGCTCTACCCTAAGTCCTACACTGTTTCTAGTCTTCATCAATGATGATCTTCCTGATGTCATCAATTCCCAAGTAAAATCTATGCAGATGACACCACCACTTAATCCGGTCTCAATAGAAAATCTGCCAAGGTTAACAAGAAACATGGCTGCTGCTCTTAAAAGGGATCTTCAATTAGCAGTTATCTGAACAGAAAATAGCTTGTAAATTTTAATGCATCCAAAACAAAACTGATCTCCTTTAACCACCATAGACAAATTTTTTAAACCAGCCATCAGCATAGCTGATGCAAATATCCATGAGAACAACACACTGCGCCTTCTTAGCCTCACTTTTTCGACTGACCTGAAGTGGAACGAATATATCGGATCTATAGCTGAATTTACTGCTAAGAAGGTTGGGTCTTTGTGTCGGGCCAGAAAGTTTTTCTCGTCAGAATCCATCTTACACATTTATGAATCTACTAGCAGTATAGCCCGGTGTTGCTCGGGTGTAATGAAAGCTTTAAAACTAATCCATGGTCCTGGAACTCAGACTCAGCCTAAAGAATATTTGAAATAATAAAATAATTGCGATAATTTACCAATCGCACCTAGTGTATATATATATATATATATATATATATATATATATATATATATACTAGCAGTATAGCCCGGCGTTGCTCGGGTGTAATGAAAGCTTTAAAACTAATCCATTGGTCCTGGAGCTCAGACTCAGCCTAAAGAATATTTGAAATAATAAAATAATAGCGAAAAATTTACCAATCGCACATAATATATATATATATATATATATATATATATATATATATATACTAGCAGTATAGCCCGGCGTTGCTCGGGTGTAATGAAAGCTTTAAAACTAATCCATGGTCCTGGAGCTCAGACTCTTTGGTCGTTGGCACGAAAGACTAAAAAACAATAGTTATTTCCAGTTAAAGCGAAACCGTAGACTGAAAGAAAAATGAATGGATGTAAGTCAAATTTTGATTTCCTGATATCAAATAAGTTTTTTCGTTGTAAGCTGAATTTTGAAGGCTAAATAAGTCCTCTGAGTAAATGGTACCATGGATGAGACTAACAACTACAATTATACCTACTTAGAGCCAAACCTGAAGCAAAAACTAAAATAAAAGGGCTGAAAACATACAGACATACAGGCAGATAAACAGACACACACACAAACATCTTGCCGTTTATATATATATATATATATATTATCGATTATCTGCACTATTGTAAGAACTGCAACCTTGAAACTTCTGAATATCGTTTCTTATGTCTTTGTCTATGAGTGTATCAAATTTGATTAAAATCGGACCACTCCTTCTATAACCCGATTTTTTCCATTATCGATTTTCGATATTTATCTGGGATACCTCGACACAAAACCTAGCTAAGAACACTCGCAGACGCTTATAGTACAACTGTGTAAATTTTCAAGAAAATCGGTTCAGCTGTTTCGGAGTCTATAGGTAACGGGGACACACGCACACACACGCACACACACACACACACACACACACACACACACACACACACACACAAAGTTCCATTTATAAATAAGTTTAGATCATTCGACCGTGCATTGAATACCGTTGCTATATCTGGTCGGGTGTTACTGCTATTCATCTCGAGGTCCTCGATAAAACCTAAAGAAAGATTTACAATGTAATCGATCAAGATTTGGCATCCCGGTTTCAGTCACTCTCTCAACAACGTGACGTGGCTTCTCTCTGTCTTTTCTACAAATATTTTAATGGCAACTGTTCTGAGCGCTTTCCCTGGTGCCCGGACCACATGAATTTAAACGTGCTACTAGATTGGCATCTAGGTCCCACCTTTTTTACCGTTGAAGTAGTTAAATGTAACAGCCACTTCTATTCCAATAGATTATTTTCTCGTACTTTCCGCCTGTGGAAATCTCTTTCTCGATAGCTACAATCTCCAAATATTTAAATGCAACGTCAATTACCAGTTTCTATCTTCTTGAATGCCGTTCATCTTTTATTCTTTCAATACCCTCTGTACCCAGTTTTTTTCTCTCATTGTACCCCCCTGTGCATTTGTGACGGTCTCGCCTTACTTTAGGTGAAATTATTTTTATTAAAAGTAGGCAATGATATTCTCATTCACCCTCTTTTTGGTCTTTTTAACACTGACTTTCAAATGTAGTAGTACGTAGGTAGCAGCGTTGCTGACAAGGCGCGTTCGCTTCTTTGATCCTCCTTTGACTTTGTGTCTATCACACACGCTTGTTACATACCCTTTCGCACACACACGCATCAGCACATTCTTCTTATAATGCATTTTAATGTTTTTTTCTTTCGTTACAATTGTCTAAACATGTGTAAAAATACCTTCCCACATGGATCGGGTAACTAAGAGTACGTCGGGTAACGAGTGTAACTGTGTGGCGGAAAGGAGAAATAAAATTATATACAATTGTTTATCAAAGAACATTTTTATATATTATGACATACACAAAATTATACTTATAAACAAGTGTTCACACGTAAGAAAATACATATGACATATATCTAACGCAATGCAAAATCTAAGGAGGAACAAAAGGAAAGGTCTTATTTACAGTTTGAAGTTACTTCTGATTTGTGAAGCGATTATTATGGCTCTGTATTTAAAGAGACCGGAGTCATCTCTATATCCCAGCGGGATGGCTCTTTAAGCTGTGTCTCCAACGAGTCGTAGCAGGATTATTTATGTTCCAGCAGGATGTTGTAGGATTTATCTCTTTTCCAGCGGAACGTGGTCGGATTCGTCTATGTTCCTGCAAGCTTCTGGTATAGGTAGATTTAGCCTGGTCTGCCTGGGTCAAAGGTCTATGCAGAAGGGAACAAACTTCTCGTTTGGTTACTGTTCGCCGCCTAAGTGTCTAGCGATTGGGTCACTATCTAGAGTGACGTCACGAAGCGGCTGTCATGTGACCACATGACTTACCTCGACCAATGGGAGATAAGTGCCTTTTGTATCCAACACATGTAACAACTTTTGTTAATATACGCATTGTCGTTTGTTTTATATTTATAGTTTTGTGTACACATTTTTTACCTAGACTCTCAAACCTGATTGGGGTCAGATGCAGTGCTTTCTGACCCTCGCTATCTTATCAACATTTGTATTTTCTTTACATATTTTTACAATAAGGTTCACTCTGTACAATGCCCGTAGGTGGTTTGCGACATGTAAGTGGCATGGCGAGTTCTAGCCGCGAAGAACCAAGGAATAGCGGAACCAAGGAATGTAATTTGTCCTATCACTTTCCATAGAAGTAGCTGTTGTATCATCGAGGTGGATACGATACACAGAGAAAGTGTGCTGCAGTATCATTCAGCACAATATCCGGTGTTAAACAGATATACGCAGAATATCTGTTTAACACCGGATATTGTACTGAATTCTAAAAGAATCAGTTTACTCAAGTGTAATAATTTTCTTGATTAGGATTAAAGCACGTGTGGCAATTGTTTGAGAGTATCCTTGTTAATTATTTTATCAAAAACATAGGACACAAAACGAACTGGGTATAAGGTAAAATCATTTAAATCAAATAATATATTTAATTTATTTGTTTTAGAGTGAATACTTTGATATTTGGTAAAATGTTTATAAGGTGGATATTGATAGTAGTCTGGAGAAATACCCGTTCAGCTCGGTAGTGGGTAGATTTGTATTCAGACCGTGCTCATAGTTGTAGTCATTTTAGAAATAGATCAGTGTCAGTCTACTATTTTTCTTGACCATAAGATGAACAGGAATTATTATTAGCAGATGACCTTTCTAAAGGAAACGTTCATTCATTTAACCTTAAATAACACAAAGTAATAACACAACAACTATCGGATTTATTAAACCATTCTTTTATTTTCCTTAACAAACAGTTTATCTTTTTAAAGTCAATATTTTCTTAAAGATAATATCCATTTTAATGTGTTTTCTTATTTAGTCGAATTCCTTGCATTCACTTACGCACAAATACTCTTGGGAAAGGTATTAATCCGTCTCTTTCCTCCAGTTAGGGGTTAAATAATAGGACATATTGGGTTCTGTAGCCTTGGTCGGCAACCAGTCTACCGCAGAAAGCAATGGCAACCTACTGCAGGATAATCTTCTGCCCAGTCAGTCATGTCTCTTTCGAGACATGATCGTTCAAGCGTGTATCACGTATGGCACTTAACTGACTGACTTATTTAGTATTAAATAGTAAATAGGTGAAAATTTGAATCAACCTACAACAAAGAAAAAGGGAAGAAAGAGTTTTAAATATAAAAATATAAGATGCTTTTATCGTCGTGTGTTTTCACAGCTAAATTTTCTTAGTGTGCGTAGGTGTTAAAGTTTTTATATTTGTTAGGATAGAGTCTTTTGTAGATGTTTTCCAAGATTTAAAAAAAAGAAATTAGAACTAAATGTAATTTCTTCGTGTGAGAGGAGACGATAGAGAAAGTGTGGAGGAAACTGTAAGCATCCCGTGTCTTGGTGCGACGTGGCTTCCCTGTGTCACTTCTATAAATACTTTCACGGCTTCTGCTCCGATGAACTTAGATCACTGGTGCCCTCTAGGTTCGAATTTGCACGAGATACTAGATTAGCAACTAGATCCCACCCTTTTACAGTGAAACCGATAAAATGCAACCGCAACTTCTACTCCAACAGTTTCTTTTCTCGCACTTCCTGACTGTGGAATTCTCTTCCACATGACTGCTTCCCCGACGGCTACAATCTCCAGGAGTTTAAATGTAAGGTCAATAGACACCTCCTAACAAACTAACTTCCATTCTTTAAAACACTCTTCCCACCCACCCAACTATCTATCACCCTCCTTCTGATATTTCCTATATCTAACCACTCTTCCTATTTACCTCCCCCTATGTAGCCCCAAGCGCAATAGTGGCAGTGGAATGCCTTGCTTGGGGTGAAATTATTAAAAAAAAAAAAAAAAGTAAGATGGGTGAATTTCATTTTAGTCGATTGTCGTGACCTTTCCTGGTTTGTCTGTCTGGAATCAGTTAAGTGTCATACGTGATACTACAAAGAGACATGACTGACTGGTTAGAAGATTTTCTCGTAGTAGGTTGCCATTACTTTCTGCGATAGACTGGTTGCCAACAGAGGTTACAAAACCCAATATGTCCGCTATTTAACCCATAGCTGGAAGGAGAAGAGACGGATTAATACCTTTCTCAAGAGTATTTGCGAATTCAACTGGAATTCGAACATGGCTTTCCGATGTCTATCTGGAAACTTTGCTTAAATACCCCCCCCAAAATATCACTTAGCTTTTATTTATTTATTTTTATTCATATTGTTTTTATATTTTATTTCATTTTAATTATATCGGGGCTAACTACAAACATGTATAGGGAATAAATACGGTATCTACAAAACAACGCTTATTCATACAAATGCAGTAAACATTCGTTAACGAAATCTGAATCGTAAATAAGAAAAATCAGATTTTCCCGCAGTAGACTACTTCTTTAACGAGAAGCATTCACTCCGATTTACCACTTATTGTATTTTTTTTTCTTTTTTTGTTCTACCACCATACCCTTAAGATAAAAAGATTTTGTTTCGGTAGTTTCAAGTCATATGATAGCGATAGTACTAATCTCAGAAATTAAATCAATGTCAAATTTACTGTGTTTTTCCCGGTCATCAGCAGGGCGGAAATATCAATGCTTCTTTATGCGTCATGCGTGCCTGATTTCTATTCGGTAGTGTTCATTTGTTCCGCCCTCTCCTCGTACTATCTGCCGCTAGCCTAGAGGTATTAGGTATATTTGACCAGGCTCGAGAATTTGGCGCGCACATTGATTTCGACTAACATCAAAGGTCACTTTGCGCCAATTTTTTGATTGACCAAAATGATTTTATTTTCAGGCGTTCCTTTCGTAATTATTTTTTTTATAGGGAGTTATGCATGGAGCCTCCTTGATTTTTGGGGACTTTTCAGTCAAAAATAAGTGGGCTCTGCTTCTGCAAACTTTCGGGGTTTTTGGCTGGTTTCAATCTTTTCTTTGATTGTTTGAGTTGCTAACAAATAACCTATCATTCCACTCTCTTATTAGGATCAAATCCTGAAAATCAATAAATATTTATTTAAAACGTTTCATAAAAATATCAAATTTCATACAATATATATTATTTAATTACTTAGTTTTTAGTCATAATGAAATTAGACCAGTACACAATTGTATTAAAAAGTGTTCAATAAAATTATATTGTAGAATTTTAAATATTTTTCATATGTAAACGAGTTATTACGCGACTTAGGTTTCTACCATGTGGTGTCTTTAGGCAATTTACAATAACTTAACTTGAAATATATATATATATATATATATATATATATATATATATTATTATTATTATTATTATTATTATTATTATTATTATTATTATTATTATGTCATTTTTCATCATATTTCGATTTCTGCTTTGGTCTCACTACGAACCAAGCCTGCGGGGAGACCTAAGGCAGGTAGTGGCGTGTTGTTATGGCTCCATTTCATGTTTTTCTATCTTCCCTATCATCCCCAGCATTACATAGATAAAGTTTTCCTTAGTGTGTGGGCTGTACTTAATAAGACAATTTTTTGTATATCTCTTAAGCTGGGGTTTCCAGGGATTCTTTCAATGTGTTGTTTTGTTCCATTTTTTATCATTCCAAGTGCACCTACTATCACTGGCACAACTCTTGTTTTCAATTTCCACATTTTTTCTATTTCAATTTCCAGATCTTTATATTTTGACAGTTTTTCAAATTCCTTGATTGCTATTATTATTATTATTATTATGTCATTTTTCATCATATTTCGATTTCTGCATTGGTCTCACTACCAACCAAGTCTGCGGGGAGACCTAAGGCAGGTAGTGGCGTGTTGTTATGACTCCATTTCATGTTTTTCTATCCTCCCTATCATCCCCAGCATTACATAGATAACGTTTTCCTTAGTGTGTGGGCTGTACTTAATAATACAATTTTTTGTATATCTCTTAAGCTGGGGTTTCCAGGGATTCTTTCAATGTGTTGTTTTGTTCCATTTTTTATCATTCCAAGTGCACCTACTATCACTGGCACAACTCTTGTTTTCAATTTCCACATTTTTTCTATTTCAATTTCCAGGTCTTTATATTTTGACAGTTTTTCAAATTCCTTGATTGCTATGTTACAATCCGCTGGACAAGCCATATCAATTAATAGACAAGTTTTCTCCTTCTGGTTTTTAACAACAATGTCTGGCCTGTTTGCTTCAATTTTTCTGTCTGTGTAGATGGTGTAATCCCATAGAATGGTTACATCTTCTATTTCTGTAACCGGTGCTGGATGATGTTCATACCAGTGTTTGTTTACAGCTTTTCCATAATGTTTGCACATTGCCCAATGTAAATATTGCCCAACTCTATCGTGGCGGTTTTTATATTCGTTTGGGGCAAGCACAGAACAGCCTGAGATTAGGTGGTCTATTGTTTCTTGGTGTTTATCACAAAACCTGCATTTTGGATCCATATTATTATGCATAATATTTGCCTGAAAGTTTCTCGTGAAAAGACTTTGGTCTTGTGCTGCAAGTATAAATCCTTCAGTTTCAGACTTTAATCCATTTATTATTTATAATTTATTATTATTATTATTATTATTATTATTATTATTATTATTATTATTATTATTTTTAAAAAAAGTGAAAGAACACGTAGATTAAAAGCCCACAGTGTTGTCTGAAACATGAAAGTTTTTGTGTAGTGATATTATGCTTCTATAAACCATTGTAATAACAAAATTACAATATATATATATATATATATATATATATATATATATGCTAAAATTACCTCGAATGGGAGAACTCGCAATATTCAAGTACTTGACACCTGCTGTTGCTGTGCAACATTACTTTTGAATTTTCTAAATTCATTTCAATCTCATTTATATTAAATCTAGCTCCTAGTCTGTCAGACCTTAGAGCTCACTGTTACTGCTTCTTGTCAGATCAATGCCTGCAAATCCAAAATAGAAGTAAACTATAATAATGTTTCGAATTCACATAAAATTTGCCACTTACAGAAAAATTATGTCATTTCTGTGAACATATTACATAAATGAAGAGGCTGTTTTGATATCCTGATAAAACAAAGGCTATTTTTCCAGTAAATATAAATAGTATTTTAGAACTAAGAATAGATTATATTTGATATTGTCAGCTCAGTGGTTGTCTGAACTGTGTAGATAGGATTTTAAGAAAATTGATTCTGTGGTCTGTGATTGTTGTCTTCAGTGTGTGCACTTGAAGTGCATTAGCAAGAGAACCATGCCCTCAAGGGCTAGTTTGGGATTTAGAGAGACCAATATACCTGAAGTTCTTAAAATATTCAGAGACTTCTTATTCCTTTTAATAATTAATAATCAATAAATGATTTAAACTTGTGTTTTTACAATGGATGGAGGAAAAGATTTTAAATTGTCTTAACAATGATGAAAATAAATAAATTTGTGTGTTAAATCTGTGTGATGTTATTTGAATATTACCTGCCTTCATAATGATACAAATATTTACCGGCAAACTAGTATGAGGTTTATTTACCGAGACCGGTAAAATAAGCTTAAAAGCATTTGTTTATTTTACTAGAACCGGCAAAGTAACATCTTCACTACATAAAAGAGTGTGATGCTTGAAAAAAACATTATATACAAATCAACATAGACACTCCCAAATATATAAAACTTTTTTGTATAGAATGTAAATAAATTTGTTTTTTATTTATTTTTTTTTGCTTTGATTTTACGTCATTCAAATTTATTGTTGAAAGTTACTCTGCAACTTTAACCATGGAAACCATATATGAATACTGCCCACTAAAATTCCAAAGACAACAGTTCACGAGATGATTTTCTATTTGATGTTGTGTCAAACTAGACTGACCTTAAATACCAGCTAAAAAACATATTTAGTAATTTTGGCGTTATTCTTCTTCTATGGGCGCTGTCCTTTCAGGACGTAGGCGATCATGGCTTTCCACGTCTCTCTATACCCGGTGGCTCTTAGCATGCTTTCTCCTGTTAAACCACGCAACCCTTATTCTGTCATCCACCAACTCAAGTCCATAAATCTAGAATATAAATGTATAGAAACTATCATGGCCACACAATGAGGGATCAGTTTATATAATGATTATGATATAGATTTAATCCCTCACTTTATATTCACATAATAATTTCTTATAAACAGTTGGCATATATCTTTTTCTTCTATGTACCCTGTCCTTTCAGGACGTAGGCGATCATAGCTTTCCACGTCTCCCTATACCCGGTGGCTCTTAGCACGCTTTCTCCTGTTAAACCACGCAACCCTTATTCTGTCATCCACCTGCTCAAGTCCATAAATCTAGAATATAAATGTATAGAAATTAGCATGGCCACAAAATGAGGGATCAGTTTATATAATGATTATAATATAGATTTAATCCCTCACTTTATATCCACATTATACTTTCTTATAAACAGTTGGCATATATCTTCTTCTTCTATGTATCTTGTCCTTTCAGGACGTAGGCGATCATGGTTTTCCACGTCTCCCTATCCATGGTGGCTCTTAGCACGCTTTCTCCTATTAAACCACGCAACCCTTATTCTGTTATCCACCTCCTCAGGCCCTACAAATTTGTTATTCACTGCTCTCGCCTGTCTTTTTTCCCCTTTATCTGGCCTGTTAGTATCAGGTTCTCCAAGCCCTCCTTCCTCATTTCATGTCCCAGGAACTTCAGCTGTCTCTTATACTGTTAAAGCTAGAGAGTGTTCAATCTTGGCTAAAGAATCCAACATTGCTTACAGCTACAAGAGCCATGATAGCTGAAGTCCTGAAGGTACACAGCATATAAATGATAATGATGATATTAGTAAGTAAATATTTGTTGAATGATAAACAGGCAATAAATATATTTATCCCTCTAACAAGAGTCTAATTATTAAAAATATTTATGAACAAACTTGATCAAAGCAGCAAGTGACTTCAGTACAAAATTTGCTGTGTGAATCAATCTGACATTTTTGTACCCCCCCCACCAGTCTTAATCTTTCACTTTACCTCAGTCTAAAAACTTTCTCAGCATTTTTTTTTATAAATCTTTCTGACTTAATTTTTTTCTGTTTCAATCTGAACCTTTTACTTCATAACAAACCATTCTGCCTTAGTTAACTGTTTCTAACTCACTCTGAAACGTAATGTCTCAATTTGAAAGGTTCTACCACAATTTGAAACTTCATACCTCAGTTTCAATCCTTCTGACACACTGTGAAGCTTTACCTCAGAATAAAAGATTCTGTCACTTTGAATCTTTATATCCCACTCTAAATGTTTCCGCTTTAATTTAAAACTGTCTGCCTTAATTTAAATCTTTTTTTTTTTTAATCATATCACCACGAGCAAGGCGATAACGCCACTGATGCGCAGGGGGCTACGTAAGAGTAAAAAGATTGGAAAAGAGAAAGCCGGAAAACCACATCCTAAACAGGGAACAAGGGATGAGCCTCTTTACCTGTTCAATAGACGTGGGTGGAGTGTGAACCGGGCGATAGTTTAGTCTATCTACTCCAATTGAAAAAAAAACAAAAAACAAAGTGAGAAGACTGGAAAAGAGAAAGCCGGAAACCACATCCTAAACAAGGAACAAGGGAGGAGCCTCTTCACCTGTTCAATAGACGTGGGTGGAGTGTGAACCGGGCGATAGTTTAGTCTATCTACTCCAATTGAAAAAAAAAAAACAAAGTGAGAAGACTGGAAAAGAGAAAGCTGGAAACCACATCCTAAACAGGGAACAAGGGATGAGCCTCTTTACCTGTTCAATAGACGTGGGTGGAGTGTGAACCGGGCGATAGTTTAGTCTATCTACTCCAATTGAAATAATAGGTGAACGCTTTTTTCTATAATTTTCAAAAACTCTCTAATCTTAAAAATGTTGGAAATATTCTCCATTATCTAATAGGAATGTTCACTTAAAATTTACTAGTAATAGATTCCATTTTCTGACAATGCCGCTTACGGCCTATCACTTTGAATACACTGGTTCTCACTCTATCACCGAAGTTAAACAACGTTGAGCCTGGTCAGTACTTAGATGGGTGACTAAATCATCTTCCATGCTCTGAACCTTTTTACTTCTGAATGAAGTATTCTGGGTTATTTTGAACCGCTAGAGATATTTTTGCCTCTATTTATAAGTGTTTGCCTTAATTTAAAACTTTTTACCATATTCTGAACTGTGACGATAAACATTCACACTTACCAGAGCCAAAGCGTCCAAGGTGTTTTGCTTGTCGGGTTGCTGTGTTGTGATGAATGCGTGCGTAAAACCCACGACAGAGAGTTCGTTCGTCTCGTCAGCTGCGTCCTCGCAAGTTTGGTCAAAGAAAGGAATATTCTTCGACCTGTCATTTTATGCTGAGTGAGAATGAGACCGACGGCGATGATTGGTGCGTCGGCAATGGCTTTTTGTCCATAAAAAGGGTCTGAGACAATGGCTGTTTGTTTTTTCTTTTTGTTTTTTTTTTTTTTTTTTTTTTTTTTTTTTGCGACCCTGGTGACGTGCGCAACTGAGAGAGAGCATTGAGTTAAGACTCTGTTTATATTTGTCTGGAAGCTTCAAACCCACGATTGAAGCGAGCAGTGGAACCGAAACCAAACAAAAATTTACTCTTTAACTACATGAACCTTTCTGCTTCAATCTGAACTTTATCTCAAAATGAACTATTCTGTGCCATTTGGATCTTTCTGCCACACTCTGGACCTTTCTCTCTCATTTTGAATTTATCCGCCATGTACTAAAACTTCCTACCACACTTTTCACTTTAATTTGATCCTTTCTTTCTCATTTTGACGCTTTCTGCCTCAATCAGAAATTTCATTATCTATCTCTTTCAGTTTTTATTATAAGTCTATTTCAGCTTATTCTTATTTATCATTCTATCGAACCCAGTCTTTTCGTTATATATATATATATATATATATATATATATATATATATATCGTGTTTTCATTTTATATCTATTTCAGTTTGTTCTTATCTATCTATCTATCTATCTCCCGCGGGGATACTTTCCCTTGTTTGGTTTAATACAGCGGAGAGAGAGAAATTGATATTAGTAATATTATTAGTTATGCTTTATTTGTAATACGCGATGTGAGCTTATGTAAAAAAATAATTTTAATACTTTTAAGTACTTGTAAAATATGGGGAATAGAAAAATGAACTATTTTAATACTATCATGAACTTCTAAAATCCGGGGAATATAAAATTTAGCTATTTTTGGGGAAAGAAAAGTGAAAAATATAATTTTTCTTCTTTCGTGTACGAAGCGGATATTTTTTGGTAAAGCTAAAAATTTTAGTCGCCAAAGGAAAGTGTCATAATTATTTGATGGGGTCAGGCGAGGTTAAAGTCCCTCAACAGGCATTTCTGGGAACAGAAGCCTGTAGGAAATTAGAAAAATCTGAATACACTGTAAGCTGGCGATATCTCATTCGTCGAGATAACCCCTTCCGCAAAGTGAGTGAGTGAGCGGAAAATGATTTCATTGGCCTAAGGCTTCGAGCCTGATGGATCCCCAGAGAGGAGTGAAAAGGGTTATAAAAATAGAGACTCGACGAGAAAATTTCAGTTAGCCGGGAGAGAGCCGCCAGACGACAAGGAAGCCAACCCCACACCGCCGCCGCCATCACCGCCACATTAGCCGCCATTGACCGCCTCTGATTCGGCAAATCCCGTCAAGTTCCGACTAGAACCCGAAAGAACTTTATTATTTTTTTTTAACATCACCTAAAAGAAACGGACAGCTCTAATTTTAGATAATATGGAATAGATTTTAGCGAAAATTTGAAGAGCTCTGTCTACTTTAACGAAACTTAGACAAGACATTTTTTTAAGGATTGGATATCTTTAGCGAACTTTCCTTCTCCGTTGTAACCAGCATTCCGACAACTATTTTGTCATTTTTGACAACTGTATTATCTGTGTACACTAGTGTCCGGACTGGCTCTAAAAGGCGACTATTAAAATTGCATGACGCGACCTCTGGGATCAATTCACAACGTGGGACAATGGCGCGCTGTTGCAAGAGACGTCTTGTAAACCAGCTTTTGTGACGACATCATCAGACGAAAACATCACGACCAGCAACAGCGACCAAACCAACCGACCAGCCGGGTGGCAGTGTCAAAACTGGGATCGTCACAACCGTCAACAAGAACGAGCGTCACATTAGACGGTCAGTCCCGCGTATAGGGCGTCACATATCTATCTATCTATCTATCTATCTATCTATCTATCTATCTATCTATCTCAGTTTTTTCATTATCTACTTCCGGTTTTCATTATCTCTCTAACTCAGTTTTCATTGTCAATATATCTATGTATCTATCGATGTTTTTATTATCTATTTCAGTTTTTTAATATATCCCAGTCTTTTTATTATCTATCTATTACAGTGTGTTCTTATCTCTCTCTCTCTCTCTCTCTCTCTCTCTCTCTCTCTCTATCTATCTATCTATCTATCTATCTATCTCAGCCATTTCATTGTCTATCTTTTTCAGTTTATCTATCTATTTATTTCAGTCTTTTCGTTATCTATCCATTTCAGTTTTTCATGATAAACCTAATTCAGTTTGTTTTTACCTATCTCTCGGTTTTTTCCAATATCTATCTATCTCAGTTGCTTCCTGATCTATCTATTTAACTAGCTAGCTAGATAACAAGAGTCTTCCATGCGAATCAAGTTCTGTACCTCTGACCTACAAGACAAGTATCTTAAAAATATCCCCAAATCTTATATTTTAGTCTAACAAATGTTTCAAATATCATGGACAGTGAACATAAGAAGGAAGTTTCTTTAATATTTTAGGGCTTCATGGTAAACAATATTTCTTAAGAATTTTTTTCTCCTTTTTAACAGCAAAGAATAAATTCTTAGGATTTCTTACGTTAGAGCGTGTGACATAAAACTGGCCATACGTAAATATTTATTTCTGGAGACGCTGTATGGGTTTGATCCCTACAGAAACCGCTCCTGCTCTTACCCACTTGGAGTTTGATGGAGAACAACTGGAAGTTGTCACCTCGTTCTGCTACCTGGGTGATGTCACCGGTGAGAGAGGGGGCTGCTATGACGCCACAACTGCCAGGTTAAGATCGGCATGGATTTGTAGTTCTTAGTCTCAGCCATGATACCATTTACTCAGAGGACTTATTCAGCCTTCAAAATTCAGTTTACGACGAAAAACACTTATTTGATATCGATACCAGGAAATCAAAATTTGACTTGCATCCATTCATTTTTCTTTCAGTCTACGGTTTTGCTTTAACTGGAAACAACTATTGCTGTTTAGACTTTCGTGCTAACGTCCAAAGAGTCTGAGTTCCAGAACCATGGATTAGTTTTAAAGCTTTCATTACACCCGAACAACACCGGGCTATACTGCTAGTGTAAGTATATGTCTGTCTGTCACGTAACAGTATGCACAAAATATAAGTACGCGTCTATTCTTGACAAAAGCAGTTCAGATTCTTTCACGACTTTGTCTTGCATTTCTATAGAAATTCACCAAACCAGTTTCATGCAGGATAACACAAATATCTTTTCATATCAATAACATTACTGAATGAATTACGTTAAACAAACGATAACGCATAAAATGCATTAAAGGATTCAATGACTTGAATAAAACTCCCTGAATAACAATGTGACTTTGTATAAAATTTCATAAATTTATTGAAAAAGAAAGAAATTACAAGGTTTTGTAAAAATTTAACATATTTTATGTATACAGAAATTTTACAAAATTTTCAATTTTGTCCTTGATAACATCTTTAAGTCTTTTGATTAAATGGAAATATCACGAAAAAGATTTTAAAAGTTGGAATTTTCAGAGACTCCTGTATGCTTTCTATAAAATGCGAGTTTTTTTTTTGTTTTTTTTGTTGTTTTTTTTTGTTTTTGTTTTTGTTTTTTTTTGACCCAGTGTTGTGGTGCAGTAGATATCAGTTTGGAACGAGAAATCAGAGAGCTGAGTTCGAATTCCAGTTGAATCCGTTGCATTCACACACGCGCAAATAACCTTGGGAAAGGTATTAATCCGTCTCTTCTTTCCAGCTATAGGTTGAATAGCAAAACAGATTGGGTTTTATAGCCTTGAGTTGGCAACCTACTGCAGAAAATTATTCTGTCCAGTCGGTCATGTTTCGAAGAGACATGATCGCCCAAATGTGTATTACGTATGGCACTTAACTGACTGACTGACTGACTGACTGACTGACATTACCGTAAGAGATCTGATAGTTAGGGGCTAATTGTTTACTATGATTACAATTCAAGAGGGTTTGTATAAGAAATTCCGGGAAAAATATTTTCTTTGAGTATGAATAAATTCCTGTTTAATCCTAGTATAAAAGAATTTATCTTAACACACACACACACACACACACACACACACACACACACACACACACACAAATATATATATATATATACACTACCGGCCATAATTATTAGGTCACCCCAGTTTTTTAAAGAAATTATGCATATCATAGTATTTTTAGTATTTATTGCCAAGTGAAAATAAAATGGTCCTTTTGTTATGATTACTTTGCAAAATTTTACAAGGCAAGGAAACAAAGATCAACTCATCCGAATCATCCAAAATTTTCTTCTTTCTTTCATTGATGAAACTGCAATATAAGTAATTATTAAATACTTATAAATTCATTTGGTGCATATTGTGCAGTATTAACAAAAGAACCATTCGATTTTCATTTACAATTGTTCACTTGGCAAGAAATAGTATGAAATCCATCGGGGTAGCCGAATAATTATGTCCGGTATATATATATATATATATATATATATATATATATATATACGCACCGCTCATTCGTTAATGAATTGGAGCACCTTAGCTATTGGGCATGTTTATACGCGCTAAAAAGCCTGCCCTCTTCTACAGGTCGTGGCCTAGGGGTAGAATCGCCGACTGACGCCGATTCGGTCGGGTTTCAATCCTGGCTTAGGAAGCGACCGGAGTCTAAGCCGTACTGATGAGCTGTAATACAGCGAAACAGATCTGTCTGTGGATGACTATAGTATATATATATATATAAGCACAAAGAGTCTGTCACTTTAAATGAGCAGCTTCATGCCGACTTCGAAGTTTTGTGTGGACATCGTTATGATGTTCTCACTCGTCAATGGTAGTTTGCGTATCAACGCTCTATTTCCACCCCGGTATCGAGCAGTTTACGATAAAAAATCCTGCTTACCAAAATACATTAATCAGTAAAACCACTAAAAAAACCTTGCCATTAAACAATATCACAGCTCTACACTATATATATATATATATTAACGAAACTTGGTTATCACCAACCGATGATTTGTTTGAACATTATTTTTTTTGATCGATACTCGTATTTAAGTAGATATTCTGTTTATAAACAAACAGTATTATATTTTATTTTCTACCGGCCTGATTATTTACGATAATTTTTTATTACGAAAATCCTGCCGAATGACACATTTTCGTTATAAAAAAAAGCTATATACAGGAATTACATTCACAATTTTTTCTTTAGTTTTACGACAAACTTTTTACTTGTGAACTGCAGTTCCTTTTATTAAGGTTTCTATTCATTATTCCGAAATAATGAAAACTTGAATAAGTTTAATGGTGAATGTTAATAGTTTCCAATAATCAAAACCGTGTTGTGCTTTTCTGGTAATTCAAAATTTGTAAGTGAGGAAACTCATTCTTTTACTTTTTCTGTAGACCTGGTATAAAATGAAATCTTTTTCTTTTCGGGTTAATTTCTAAAGGTTCCGTAAATTTCTTTTTTCTTTTGGGCCTTCTGAACTTTGGCACTGATTGTGGTATTAGAACTTCAAACGTGTCAAAAACGACCTCCATAGTATCATCTTCTATGGGATCCCTATCGACTAGGCTTTCATACCGTTTTCTAATTTGGTTTACATAACATTTGTGTATAAAATTCGGTGCCTGAACCATGTAAATAATGTTACTAATTTGTCTATCTATTATTCCTATCTCCCAGTGACCTTTATTATTCCCAAATACACGAAAAAAAAACAACCTTTTCACCGATCTTAAAGCGCTTTTTAAGCACTTTATTCCTATTTGCGTTGTGGCGCAGTGGATATCGGCTCGAAACGAGAAATCGGGGAACCGAGTTCGAATTCCAGCTGAATTCATTGCTTTCACTTACGCGCAAATACCCTTGGGGAAGGTATTAATCCGTCTATTCCTTCCAGTTATGGGTTAACTAACAGATTGGGTTCTAGAGCCTTGGTCGGCAACCAGTCTACCGCAGAAAGCAATGGCAACCTACTGCGGGATAATCTTCTGCCCAGTCAGTCATGTTTCTTTCGAGACATGATCGCCCAAGCGTGTATCACGTATAACACTTAACTGACTGATTCCTATTCCCCACTTTTATTTCACTCGGAAGGAATTTGTCAAATGCACTGCTATTAGAAGTTACACGATATACCTGCAAAAATTCGGTGGGAGTACGTCTCACCTTCCTCAGTGATCTCTTGAAAGTGTCCACAAAACGCTCTGCCTGTCTATTACTTCTTGGGGGATATGGCGCCGTGGTAATATTTTCGGTCAGGGATGACTGACAAAAATCCTTAAATTCACAGGATGTGAACTGTGTGGCACTGTCTGTTCCGATACAGTCAACTCTGAAACGGGAAAATAGCTGGTGCAAAAACATTATTGTCACCTTCGCGGTCGGCGTCTTACATTTCAGTCTCTCTACCCACTTGGAATAACTGTCGACTACTACAAATAAAAAAAAATAAAATCAATCAAGTGAACCAGCAAAATAAAATCAGTAAAATCAATCAGTAAAATCAATCGAGTGAACCAGCAAAATAAAATCAGTAAAATCAATCAGTAAAATCAGTAAAATCAATCAAGTGAACCAGCAAAATCAACGTGTATCCGCGACCATGGGCGGTCGGTTTTAGACCAAGGATTTAATTTTATCAGGGTTGCTTTTGTAGCCAAAACACACCCTTTGCACGATCATACAGTGCTTTCCATATTTTTGTCCATGTCGGTCCGGTAGACGTTTCTCCTCTTGATTCTTAAAGTTCCCGGATGGCTAGTATGGAATTCCTTTAATGCCCATTTCTGTTGTGCAGATGGAATTACTACTCTGTCTCCGTACATTAGAATGTCGCTACAAAGTGAGTAAACTTCTGAGATATTCTGGTCTTTACTATTGAGTTTGTCCTTTACTTCCTTTGTGAACTCATCATCGGACTCTTTATCTATTAGCTCGTCAATTGTTATAAGAAGTTCCCTGATAGTATTGCACAAGGTACTTTTTTATTTCGACCTCTGTCCTTATGGCAGCAATGACAGTGTCTTCCAGGGGTTCAGCATACTTAGGTATCAATCTAGACAACCCTTCAGATTTTAGTGGATGAAAGAAACTCCATAGTTGTAATTGAAGAGAATTGTTCCCCATCTTTGTAGTCTATTAAGAAGTATGTATTGGCAGACTCTTCTTACTATCCAAAGATAGTAAGAAGTGGACGATTGTCTGTCTGCAACAACAACAAAAAAACACTTCCATAAATAAATCTATGAAATTTAGTCACCGCAAAAATGATTTCTAAGGCTTCCTTTTCTATTTACGAGTAACCCCTTTCTGCTGGTAATAGCGTCACTGGATGTGTAGGTAATTGGCTTTACCGATCCATTATTTAACTTGTGTAAAATGCAAGCTCCGATACCGTAGGTGTTAGCATCGCTGGTTATTGTTACGATATCAAGGTTTGGATCGTAATGAGCCCGGAACAGATCTTATGTAAGGACCTCCTTTATTTCCTGAAATCATCATCATCATCATCATCATCATCATTTATCCATCACACCCAGATGGTGCATAGGGCAGCAACTTTTTGTTGCTGTTTCTGTAACAAACTGTTTTTTACGAGGCAGGATCGTTAGCCCTGCACCCAGCCCCCAAACCTGGAGGACCGGTGTACCATTCTTGGTCCTTACGTTTACAGCATCTAGTACTCCCAAATGGTCACCCATTTAAGTACTGACCAGGCTCAATGTTGCTTAATCTCGGTAATCGAACGGGAACCGGTGTATTCAACACGATATAGCCGTAGACATTTACTCAAATGCTTCCTGGCATTTGGTTGTCCATTCCCACTCTTTATCTTAATAATTCATTAAGTGGAGCTCTCAAACTGCATTCTTGAAACAAAAATGTTGTAATAATTGGCAAGACCTAAAAGACTTTGGAGAGCTGACACATTTTGGTGCTGGCATATTCTTTTTTGCTGTTGCCCTATCTGAGTCGGGACGTCTTCCATCTTTGTCAATTATTTGCCCCAAGTACTTAATACACTCTAAGAAAAACTCTGACTTCTCGTCTTTTACTTTGAATCTTTAATCCTGAATTCTCATGAACACCTGCCTGACGTGCAATTTGTGTTCCTCGATGCTCTCGCTTTTCATTAGAACGTCATCGAAATAGGTCACCACAAAACCCAGACTATTTAACATCATGTCCATGACCTGTAGAAAAATGGAAAGGACGACCTTTACCCCGAATGGAAATCTCAAAATTTGTATGGACCCTTGCGTGTGCTTATGCAAAGGAGCTTCGGGCATTCCTCATCCACGGGTATTTGCAGATATGCGTCGCTTAAGTCAATCTTAGAAAAAATATTTCCTCCACTGAGCTTAGCGAATATCTTCTCTGGACTTGGAAAGGGATAATTGTGATCTATTAGGGCGCTGTTCAACCTCGTAGAGAAGTCAGCACATACACGAATTTCTTTGCTCTTTTTAAATATAAACTGTGGGAGATGTTCATCACTATATTCAATTTTTTCCCGAACTCCTATTTCCTCAAGTCGATTCAACTCCTTGTCAATTTGATTTAACGGGGCAATTGGAACGTTAGGTCTTTTTTAAAAACTGGGTTTACGTCTGGCTTTAACTCAAACTTAGCAGATACTTATGTGTATTTTCCTAGTCCTCTACTGAAAACGTCGGGAAATTTTCTTTAAGTTCACCATTCAACTTTTCTGCTTCGTCAGTCAAATTTTCGACTTTTTGACATAATGAGTTAATACGCATATCGCAAAGTTGTATTCTCATTCTTCTCTTACCCATTCTCTGACACTCCCTACAATTTGTTCCTCTTTCTCATCACTTGCATTCTATGTAACCCCCTGCACACCAGTGGCAGTAAAACTACTTTGCTTGGAGGTCAAAAGATTATTTAAAAAATACTGTTTCTAAATTTCTGGCGGAGGAATTTGAGTGGTGGTGCTCTTTCATATATATATATATATATAATCATCCGCAGACAGATCTGTTTCGCTGTATCATAGCTCATCAGTACGGTTAGACAGTACTTTGACCCAGGATTCAAAACCGACTGAATTGGCGTCAGTCGACGATTTTACCTCTGAGCTACGGACGCTCGGTAGAAGGAGGCAGACATTTTAGCATGTATATTATCATTATACACGCCCAATAGCTGAGAGGGTTCTAATTCATTGCTGAATGAATGATGCGTAGATTCCAGAGTAGGTACTGTATTTCAAAGTCTACCATTCTTCCAGATTGCTCAATCAGGGTTTGAGAGCAATATATATATATATAATCTTTTCGCCCCAAGCAAAGCAATACTGCCACTGGTACACAGGAGGTTACAGTGAGAGGAGTGAGAAGACAGAAGAAACAGTACAGTTGATGTTGTAGAAAGGGTAAGAGAGAAGTGGGGGGGGGTCACAGAGATAGAAGATGTCAATTGACGTTGTATTTAAACTTTTGGAGATTGTAGCTATCGGGGAAGGAAGCATGAGTAAGGAAGTTCCACAGGTGGGAAATACCAGGAAAGAAACTGATAGAGTAGAACTGGCAGTTACATTTGCTTATTTTGGCGGTAAAAGGGTGAGACCTAGTTTCCAAACTAGTTGCACGGGTAAATTCGTGAGGGCGAGGCACCAGGGAATAAAGCTCGTCAGGGCAGAAGCCGTAAAAATACTTGTAGAAAAGTTAAACGGAAGCCACATTCCGTCGGTGAGAAAGTGGCTGAAAGTGAGCAGCCAAATCGGGACCCTCATTTGCAGATCGTCTTTTGGATTTTGTCAAGAACCAACCAAATATGAGATGGACTCTCTTGTTGTTTTCAAAATATAATGGCCCAGCAGCACAGTTCTTAAAACTGAAGTCAGACTACCTAGACATACAATTTTAATGTTGTGGTGAAGGATGGACGCAACCAGTCACACAATTTTTAGAAGAAATAAATACAGAGAACTGGTAAACATAATGTGCAACATAAAGTTTCTGTTATATCTTTGAAGGTAACATAATAAAGAAATATAATGTCACTTGAAGTCGATGTAGACTTACTGAAATCTGTAGTAGTATACGAAGTTCGCTTACGGCTAGTAGTTTTGTAAATGTCTCGTAGCCGTAATACTTATTTTTGTATAAATACAAAAAGTGTGGCACAAGGACTAAAGTGGGGATGGGGGATGCTGGTCTTCATCTGTTTATTTTAAAAACTTAACCAACCACAATCACTGACCCAAACAAACTATACAATATTCCTTGCACTAAAACACCACATTCTTACTTATCAAACACCATAATACCTCGAGACTCTATGAGGTCTGTTACGGGGCTGATTCTAGTAACCGACTTTGCAAACTGATAACATATATTTTTGTTATTTTCAAGACAATCTCTTGGGTTACGGCGGGATTGCTGTTTATTGAGCGGTGTCCACAATTCGTAAGCTCTTGTCGTTGGGGCGTGCGGTTAACAATTTTTCAGGAAATTGGGCTTGAGTTGCTCGTCGTTGTTCTACCGGGTGGATAGGACTGGTCCATCGCGTATTTGCTGTAGTCGGGTGACGTAAACTGCACTAACTTTCGAAACGCGGTTCGATCCGTTTTACTGGCGAGTAGACTACTTTAGAAGTCCATGGTTGATCCAGTAAGGTTGTTAGACTGGAAGTCGGTGTCGCGTCAATCTAGAGTGGTCGCTGGAAGTTGCTGCATATTTCGTGAAGATAGACTTTCCTGTTTATAGGGCAGTTGTAGTGACTAGAGGAAAAGACCAATTGGTTTTGTCCTAAAATTGACAGTTGCGGTAGAAGTGGTAGAAGGCACCAGCGGGCATGGTATCAGGTCGAAGGAGCAGGGTGGTAGCAGTGGCTGGAAGCGCCAGGCTGCGTCAGGTTCCTGGAACGGCATGATGCCCTTTCTTCGCCCACGCGGATCGGTTACTGACTTGTCTGTCTTAGGCTGCTCCTTTTATACTTTTTTATATCCTCCTTACAGTCCTTTTGAGCCTCGGGGCTACGATAAGTCTTAGCTATTCCCATATTTACAATTTGTTTGTAGGAACTGGGAGAATAATGTAGAAAATTTTTAAAATGAAAACCCCAATGAATATTTACATTATGCATAATACAATATATACAAGAAACTAAACAAAAATGGTGTTAGTAATAAAAAAAAAAAGCAATATCCTAAATTGTGACAGAAATATCAGTTTACTGGACGAAATGTACGCGAGACTTGGATAAATAAAAAAACAGTTATTCGACCAAGCATACGCACAATTACACATTTATCCAAACACGAAAACAAATACGAAGAAAGAAAAGTGTCCGCATCCACCAGAGAACTAACATTTCTACACATCTAACGGGGGAGAGGATGGGAATTTAAACTAAAGAAAGTGAGGACAAAATATAATGTGCCGATGAGCATCCATTCCTAAGCTAACTTGGTGCAAAAACTAAAAGCAAAACAAACTTAAACTAACCCATTTTGGGCGAGTTACTAATGTTTAATACAGCGTTCCCAATATTCTGATGCCTAAACGCCATCTCAACCAGCTCTTTTCACTTGACAGATGCGCGCAAGACTTACACCTTTTGCTAAACTCTGAGCCGGGAGTCGTCTTCTTTCCGTCTTGATCATTACTTTAAGCTCATACTTGAATAACATCAGTTGGGAGAAAGTAAACTTCCTAAAGTTTTCATAGAATTTCTTCTGTCACATCAAAACTTATTTATAAATGGAACTTTGTCTCTGTGTGTATATGTGTGTGTGTGTGTGTGTGTGTGTCCGTTACCTATAGACTCCGAAACGACTGAACCGATTTTCTTGAAAACTTACACAGTTGTACTATAAGCGTCTGCGAGTGTTCTTAGGCTTTGTGTCTAGGTACCCCCCAATAAATATCGAAAATCGATAATCGAAAAAATCAGGTTATAGAAGAAGCGGTCCGATTTTAATCAAATTTGATACACTCATAGAAAAAGACATAAGAAACGATATTCAGAAGTTTCAAGGTTGTTGTTCTTACAATAGTGCAGAAAATCCATAATATATATATATATATATATATATATATATATATATATATATATAAAAGGCAAGATGTTTGTGTGTGTGTCTGTTTATCTGCCTGTATGTCTATTTTTTTCAGCCCTTTTATTTTAGTTTTTGCTTCGGGTTTGGCTCTAAGTAGGTATAATTGTAGTTCTTAGTCTCAGCCATGATACCATTTACTCAGAGAACTTATTTAGCCTTCAAAATTCAGTTTACGACGAAAAAAACTTATTTGATATCGATACCAGGAAATCAAAATTTGACTTACATCCATTCATTTTTCTTTCAGTCTACGGTTTCGCTTTAACTGGAAATGACTATTGCTTTTTAGTCTTTCGTGCCAACGTCCAAACAGTCTGAGCTGGATTAGTTTTAAAGCTTTCATTACACCATAGTCATCCATATCACGATTCTTATAACACCTAGCAAACACAAGAACACATAGTGCTCAGCCTTAGTTAACGACTGTACATCATTCCTACAAACAGAAATAGTCTTAAGGACAAAGAACTTTATGCGCAGCATGTTAACCATGATGTCTTCAAAAACTTGCACAACGGGTCTACGGCCCTGCAGTAGAAGAAGCGTGAGCCAGAATCTCCACCAACTCACTGTAGCAGATGGGAGAATTTCCCAAGCCTGCCGAAAAAAGTTTTTGCCGACCCAGAAGTTACGTTTCATCACTAATCTAATGAGTGATGCCTCATCATTATGGAGGAATTTCAACCCAGGCTCCCAAGGTCATATGGAGCTAGCCTCCTGCTTCGTAAGAGCGAGCTCGTCTACAAAATCATCTTCAACGAGCCCTCTCACTAACACATGATATAATGCCTTACGAGATAACACCTGATCATCGGAGAGGCCATCCGTCACCCGTAAGAGGTGCGTGAGAACAATCCGACAATCACAGTAGAAGGAATGCTCGCTTCGGAGTAAACGGTGGTCTCTTCCTCACACGAATACACACTTCTTAGAAACCGGAAGTTTTTACTGGCGTTTTCCTTCCAGAATTCGCCATTCCCATCCGCTTGCGATCACATTAGATTTAGGAACGCGATACGAAGCTTTTGTTGACGTATCTTAACGCTAGACATACCCAGATTGCCTTTAGAATGGTGGGGATAACAGATCTCACTAGCTTTACCTCCCCACAAGAAGGAGAACAAACCCCTAATTAATTGTATTAGTATTACGGGAATGGGAGCACGGAGAGCTATTAAATGAGCATTGGGTAGCGAAACACATACTTCCGCCTTCCTCTTTAAGAAATGATTTATTCGGGACCACAAACGAAATGTGCCGTTGATCTTCTTACGCACCTCCGACCAGTTCCTTTCCAGCAAGTTACCGGGACTGAACCAGACGTCGAATATCTTGACTTGTCCGTCTGGGAAGAGAATCTTCCTTTCACGCGCCTAACCGTAAGCCAACAGAATTATCGCTGTTGATCTTGGTCCCTGTCACCGTTTCGTTTTCTTTGATTTCTTTGACAACTTCGTCAATTTCGGCTCTGCTCGATACAAGGACCGAAACGTCATCAGCAAAGGCGGAGTACCTGTCTGAGATAATAGCACTTGGTAAGAAAATTCCGCGTCAGACCGTATTCGCATTTAACTTCCGAAAGAAAAATCCCAACGCAAGAACGTATAGCAAAAGCAAAAGCGAACAACCTTGATGAATGGAGCGAGACAACACGAAAGGCTCCAATCGTTCCACATTCACCTCCACCACCGCACCGGGAGACGCGTACAGAAGTCGGATCTAGTAAGTTCCGAATTCGGCGGCTGAGAGGACAGCCTCTAAAACACGATGGTCAACTCTATTGAAGCCTGTAGAGGGGGGAATTATATTTACGAGTCAACTCGGCGTAACTTGGTTCATGAAATAAAGCCGGAAATAAAGTAAAATAAACTTTTGTTTATTTTCGTAAAAAAATAAAAGAATTATTTTTTATACAAAAATGTAGTTGTCCGTAAAGCTGTAAAAAAAGAAGAAAGAAAGGAATTGGGAATGTGAGAGGGAAAGGAAAAAATTATGTGTTGCGAGCGAGATGAGAAAAAGAGAGGGTGAAAGAATGTTCACTGATACGTGATACTGCCTGTTGTGTGAACTGCTGAATTCTCTGTGTGTGTGTGTACTCCAAGCTGTCCGTGTGCCCCTCTGTGGTTTGAGCTGGCTGCTTCTCCCTCTGGCGTTGAAAGTTTCTGCTTCCCTTTTATCTTGGAGGTGAGGCTCCGGGGAGATCAAAAAATGTGTTTCTTATGTCGAGCCCTGATTGGTTGAAAATTCATATTTTTGACCACGTGGTGTGCTTTCCACTACGTCCGAGCTTTTGGGTGCGCCGTCCTTGTTTTTGACCTCAAAGGGTATGGTAAGGGGTGAATACCCGCGCAATTGTATTTTTTTGAGATACACGTGGTGTGAATTAATTTTTATTGTGTGTGTGTGTGTGTGTGTGTGTGTGTGTGTGTGTGTGTGTGTGTGTGTGTGTGTGTGTGTTGAGTTTGGAAAATAAAATAAGAAATAGCACAAGTCTTAAGACTGATCTAAATTGATCAGCGCAGCTTCACTCTCGACCTGCTCGAGGTTTAAGCATATCAAATAAAGGTTGTCCTAAATAGCCCTATCCTTCACAGCACGTTTGCTCAAATACAATCAGACTAAATAGGACAGCCTGCAAACGACTGGCTAAGATCTTTGGTAAAATTGTCAACTCTGCATTTAACAACTTCAAAGGTCGAAAGTATCCTTTCCCATCGCAATCGTTGCTGTTTTTGTGTAGCAACTTGATTACACCCCTGGTGAAGCGGTGAGGTTTAGACCTTTACTACATCGAGTTGTTGTAAATCAGTTCCAGCAGGGAACAAGAACGGACGACTATCTTAAGTACAGTTCGTATGGAAGACCATCTAATCCAGAGTTTTGTCTTCAGTGCTTCCCAGATCTCAGATTCTGTGAAGCAGGGAAGGTCGGCCAAATTAGCATCGAACTGAGGGCTCAGGCAGGTATCCCTGTTGAACAGATCCTGAAGGTAGTCACGAAAAGCCTCGCATATGCCCCGCCTTTGTAGTCAAATTCCGCTTATCCGGCAATATGACGCACGCTATATGCATTTTAGATGTATTTCTAATTTCTTTCAGTTCAGCGGCCATATTCCTTGCCTCAGAAGACATTCTTTTTAACCTAGCCCTAACTTGATCCTTCTTGATAAGCAAGTAGGCCAGCTCCGCCCGAGCTAAGGCTTCGTCCCCACTATCACGGGATTTAATCGGCCGATCAACTTTTTCCTCACAGGCCGTTTGTGCTGCTAATCTAATTAGATTGAGTCGAAGACTATAATCAACAGCAAACGATCTAACTTTAGATTTCAATTAATCCAACCACTTATTCCCAACCACAATCCCGCCAATTCCCGCAATAATATTAGTAGCAGCTTTTCTTTGAAATATTGCTCACCAAATAATGATGCGTTCAAGTTCTAGTAGCCAACCATCCCAACCTTAAGTTTATATAAGTTTGCACCAACCAGGACGAGTCTATTTAAGACAAAAATATAAGCAAGTAAAAAAATAAGACTGGTTTAAACTAACAATGAAATAGAAGACGAAAAACTAAATTTAACAGCAAACGAACGAAAATACAAAAAGATTTAACGAGTAAAAAAAAATAAAATTTCTTCAAAGACACGAATAATAAAACCACACAAAAGACGTTAGTCTTTTGAATTTAACAATCAAAAATAGCAAAAGCAATGCAAAATATTTTAAAAAACAAGAAAAACTGAAAAGTTAAAAAAGCTTCGCCAATCAAAAAAGAAAATGGCCAAAATAAACCGAAAAATAAAAAGAAATTTGACAAAAAGTCTTGCGTAAAATAAGAATTAAACTAAGAAATGATTTTTTTAAAAAAAGATCGTTAAAGACGGCAGTTTTAAGAATAAGTAAATAAGAACTTAAACAAAAGGCAAAAAAAAAAAAATCAAAACACTAGTGCAATAAATAAAAGAACGCTACACCATAAAATTACGAAACAAATTAGCTTATTGCCGGGGGAGGGTGAAAGAAGACTGAAGCTGAAAAACAAAATAGCAACAGGTACGGTCAATGTAAAAATAAATGTAAGCAAATAACTTAAAACCTTTTAGCAATCTCTGAAAAAAATTAAATGAACGTGAAATTAGTGGTACAGTCTATGCAAAACAGAAACGGTCAAGCATCAAAACATTATCAAGACAATACATCTTGTAGCAGTCTACTATGAGGATTCTCGGTGACAGTATTATACTGTTTGGTCGAGGCCATGTCACACCCTGGAGAGGTGTGTACATCTCCACAAGCTCTGCTTTTTAGATATGAACTTTCTTTAGTCTTTACTTTTTCCGACGTGTGTCTATTTTCAACATTTCAGTTGGATTACTCTTTCACTTACCCTTGCATTGCATTGTAGTATTCATTTTAACAATAGCTACTTCCAAATATCGTAAAGTATATCCATTGGTAAAAGAAATTGTACTGATTGCTTATTCTGTGGATATCTAGACCTCAATTGATTTATATGTCTTCTGTGATTGAGTCGTCCACCTTCGACAATGTGCATTATACTAACAAGGCGTCGAATAATTTTTTTCCCTGCCAATCTTCCTTTTCGGCCTTAAAGTTTTTAAAGAAAACTTTATCTTCCGCTCCCAAGCTTTTACCTTTTCTTAATGTTCAACAAACATATCATCTTAACCATTCGATCTCGGATGGTAAATCGGTGTTGTGAAATGTCTATCCGCATAGTTTCTGCAGAAATTTTAGAACTCACTAGAAGTAAAACTGAGTTCCATTATCGGTGTCAGGTACTCCAAACCTTGCAAAAAGTTAACGTAAGAACTTAATTGTTATTCCGGTAGTCTGTCGTTTACACTTCAATATCCCGGGTCATTTTGTGAAACTGTCGACCACAATTAAATAGTATCAATCATTTAGTGGTCCAGCAAAATTCATATATAGTCTTGTCCATAATTTATCAGGGCTCGGTCCTGCCTGATTGGGGGTGATTTTACTGCTGAATTACAACTATCACATTTTCTTCGGGGTTTTCAAGCCTATCAACTTCGGTGTTAATAGACTCCAACGCAGCAACGGGTTTCTTTCTTTTAGAGATAAAGACTTTTTCACATTGTTTTTTCCTTTAAAATGTTTTTGCACATTTTATCAACTCCTGAGAAAATATTCGTGAACTTATTTTTAAGTTTAATTAGTGTTTCTTTAGCTGTAATATTTCCCTCTGACGAACAATTAAATTTTTTACTGAGAATTAATTTCCAAACCGTTACCTTTTCTCGATGCTCTTTTGAAGGGGTCAACAAACCGCTCAGCTTGACTATTTGATCTCGGGTGATAAATCAGTGTTAAATGTTTAATCGCATAGTTTTGCGAAAACGTTTTTAGTCTTGCCCATGTTTTATTATTGCTCGGCCATGCCTGATAATTTATAGTTGGTGATTTTGCTGCTGAATTACAACCATTACAGTTTCTAATTGTATTTTCAATATATTTGTCTATTTTGGCCAGTAAACGTAGCTTCTTATCAGCGACTTTATCTTCACTATTCCGGATGTCTTCCTTGACATTATTTCAAAATCTTTTTGAAAATGACAACGAAATTACGACTCTATCTGTGTACAAATGCATTCCATTACAAATAAAAAATGCTATATTATTGTTACCAGAGTTATTTGTAGTTTTACTACATTTTGACTTAACGTCATTCACAGTTTTTTTTAATAAACGTCAAATTTTAGAATGAATTTTGATATCGTCTATCGTGACCGGCAATTCCATAATAGCGTTACACACCAGGCTTTTAATTTCGCTTTCAGATTCTAGATAAGCAATCAGTTTATTCAAAATCTTCTTTACGTTTTGGTATCAGTTTAGACAAGCCATCTGCGTGTTCCAATTGTTTTGAAGATAGAAATTCTACCTTGAAATTATCGTTCAATAAAATCACAGCCCAACGCTGTAGTCTGCTTTGCAGTATGCGTGGAAATACCTTTCTTTCGTTTATTCGTATTTGTCTAACTTCTTGAGACGTGGGCAACTACTTTCACTGAACCGTCTTCGAATTTACGGGCTATTACTGATCCAATGTCGCATTTGTATGCATCTGATGCTACTGTTATCTGTCGCTGTAGATAATAATGTGTCAGCGGTAACTCTGAAATTATGAAATTCATAATTTTTTTGATAAACATATTCTTTTTAGAATTAATTTTAATATTATCTATCGTGACTGGCAATTCATTAATAGTGATACTGTAGAATTTATCGGCCATACCTGGTACAAGGCCACATCCAAACATAGCCGACAATCCCTGAATTTAAAGATATCATCAGGTTGTTGAAAAAGATGAGTGGATTTTTGTTAATAGAACTGGATACTATATATTATTTGTGAGAAGAAAAATGTTCATAGAGTAAATGCATGTAGTTTTGTAGTTAAAATTGTTCAAAGAGAAATGTAGGTATTTAAAATATCCGCAGAAGTTTAAAGTTAGCAGCAGAATGTAAAGTCTTATGCTCCTTCCCCTTTTGGGTAGGTAAGAAAGAAGAAATAAAGAAATAGTACTTATCGCAGACAGAGTGTCCATGTTGTTGTTGTTATTAATTTTTTTGGCGGCGTGGAGTGAAAATGAGGAAAAGAAAATTGAAGGTAAAGGTCGAATGAATCTGTGACGCTCCCTTACGTCCGGGTCGGCTTCTTGAAATTTCGGTTGTTACATTGCCACAAGGTCTGTCAGCTAACCGCTTCCATACTGGACTGATTTTGACCAGTCACGGATCGTGGTTAAATAGTGTATTATTCTGTCACCGGCCTCAGTGGGCATTTTCATTTTAGGTGTGAAAAAACGTTTAACTGACGTCATATACCAATTTTCGATTTCCTATCCAATTAGGATCCAGAATTTTGCTTTTCACATTGACTTGTGCAATTTTCCTTTGTTCTGGGTTTTTCCAAAATGTTTTTAGTTGTTTTGATCCACTGTTGGATGATATAGGATTTGTATTCTACATTGCACACCAGGATTTTAATTTCGCTTTTGCATTCCAGCAAAGCAATCACTGTATTTTAAAAATTATCTTTACGATATCAATCTGGACAAGCCATCTACATGTCTTTTTTTTATGTTAGACATTCCATCTTGAAATCATAGTTCAGTAAAATCAGAGCCCAACGCTGTAGTCTGCTTTGCAGTATGTGTGGGAATACCTTTCTTGGAACTGAGCATATTTAATAATAGACGATGATTAGTTTGCAAAACAAATTTTCTTCCTAATATCATCCTGTGAATTTTCTCTACCGCAAAAATATAGCCCTTCCTTTTCAATTTGACTAGCATTATTTTCGTATTTGTCAAACTTCTTGGCACATGGGCAACTGCTTTCACTGTGCCCTCTTAGAATTTATGACATATTACCGCCCCATTGCCGTATTCGCTTACATCTGACATTCGCGGGTCGTAATGTGTCAGCGATAATTTCTTCAAGAGCTTTTTGACATTCCTCCGACCAATTCCATTTTGTACCTTTCTTAAGTAAATTATTCAGAGGTGCTTGCAATTTGTATATATCTTTTTTTAAAAATCATTTCACCCCAAGCAAGGCATTCCACTGCCACTATTGCGCTTGGGGCTACATAGGGGGAGGTAAATAGGAAGAGTGGTTAGATATAGGAAATGTCAGAAGGGAGGTGATAGATAGTTAGGTGGGTGAGAAGAGTGTTTTAAAGAATGGAAGTTAGTTTGTTAGGAGGTGTCTATTGACCTTACATTTAAACTCCTGGAGATTGTAGCCGTCGGGGAAGCAGTCATGTGGAAGAGAATTCCACGGTCGGGAAGTGCGAGAAAAGAAACTGTTCGAGTAGAAGTTGCGGTTGCATTTTATCGGTTTCACTGTAAAAGGGTGGGATCTAGTTGCTAATCTAGTATCTCGTGCAAATTCGAACCTAGAGGGCACCAGTGATCTAAGTTCATCGGAGCAGAAGCCGTGAAAGTATTTATAGAAGAGACACAGGGAAGCCACGTCGCGCCGGTGAGAGAGAGACTGCAGGCGGTCTGCTAAGTCGGTATCGATCACATTACAGACCCTCCGCTGTACCTTGTTTAGAAGCCCAAGGAGAATAGCAGAGGCACCAGATCAGATATGGCAACAGTATTCAATGCACGGGCGGATGGTAGATTTATAAATGTGCAGGATAGATTCAGACGGAAAAAACCTCCGGGCCCTGCACAGAGAACCGACTTTCATAGCAGCGGATTTAGCAATGGATTCGATATAGTAATTCCACTTGAGGTCCGCTGAAAGTGTGAGACCAAGGAGGCGTAGTGTTTTACTCTCTGGGAGGCAAGCCTGGTCCATGCTAATAGGAGGTAGGTGCGATTGTCTCTGATGATTAATTGATAGTAGCTTCGTTTTAGAAGCATTAAAATTTACGAGCCATTTCTTACCCCAGTCCACTACGGATTGGAGGTTCTTTCCAAGCTCGGCTGCAAGGTTAGCTTTGTCGCCCACACCAGATTTTTGGTCATAATAATTTACTAATCTAACCTTATTTATAAATGGAACTTTGTCTGTGTGTGTGTATGTGTCTGTGTGTATCCGTTACCTATAGACTCCGAAACAGTTGAACCGATTTTCTTGAAAATTTACACAGTTGTACAATAAGCATCTGCGAATGTTCTTAGCTAGATTTTGTGTCGAGATACCATCGACAAATATCGAAAATCGATAATCGAAAAAATCGGGTTATAGAAGGAGTAGTCCGATTTTAATCAAATTTGATACACTCATAGACAAAGACATAAGAAACGATATTCAGAAGTTTCAATGTTGCAGTTCTTATAATAGTGCAGAAAATCGATAATATATATATATATATATATATATATAAAGGGCAAGATGTTTGTGTGTGTGTCTGTCTGTATGTCCTTTATACAAGTCCACAATTTTTATCCGATTCTCACCAAACTTCACACAATATTCTTTAGGCTTATTCTGAGCTCCAGGACCATGGATTAATTTTAAAGCTTTCACTACACCCGAGCAACGCCGGGCTATACTGCTAGTTTACTAATACTAGGAATGATTATAGGCTCACCAGATTTGTCGAGTGCGAGGACATTTCTTTATTGACACTTTCTCTAGCGGGATCTAATTTTTTTCCTTTTTTGTTGATTATATGACCTAAGTATTTAATCTTGTCCATAAAAACTGACATTTTTGTTCACTGATTTTGAACCCGTAATCATGTTGTCTCTGAAATATTTGTTGAATCAATTTTGTAAGGAGACAATAGTAATGTTCCCTTAAGGGGAACAACAGTTGTCTTCCCTTTTGAGGAACTCTTTTTTATTTGGAGTCAGTTCCCTTCCCGGCTGGAGTGGGATAGCCACGAGGACCATTTACTGGCTTAACGATATGTAATTCCTTACCACACTTGCTAAAAACATTCTCGTCCATTTGGACAACTTGAGCATTCTTCTTGTTTGGGACTTACTTAAACATTCGTAATGTATTGTTACTTGTTTGTATTTTATTAAATGCCTATTTGTTATTGCCATGAACTTGTCCTTTTTTTACTACACGTGCTACGGCAGCGTGTTAATAATTGTTGTTTAAAAGTTTATATTAGTATCGCGTAATTGGTAATATCGCCAGTTCGCAACCCAATACTAATAGTTTTATGTGCTGTATTTTCTTAATAAATATGTCATCTATGGGGGTAACAGTGCCGTTCAGTCCAGCCAATATAGTATCCATTATCTGATGGAAAATACCTGGGGCTGCTTCTACATCGAAGAGTAATCTTTTTAACCTGTTGATACCTTTATGTGTATTGATAGTCAAATAAATCTTACATTCCTCATCCGCTTCAATTTGCAGATATGCCTCAAACATATTTTGAAGATATTACAGAATACAAATCATACATCATCCAACAATTAACTAAAACGCAAAAAGCAAAATTGCAAACTTGATTTTCCCGGTCAAATCAGTCAGTCAAATGGGAGCGCCGAGAGACGATACACAAGATGTAACAAAGGAAACTTCAGCAAGACCCGGACTTCAGCAAGACCAAGGTGGCGTCACACGTTCGTTCTACCTCTCCTTCCAATTTTCCTTTCTTCGTTTTCACTCACACGCCGCCAAACAAAACAACAACAAGATACTTCAACTTACTCCTAAAAACTAAAGTCCGATAAGTACAATTTTCCTTTATTGCTTGACCTTCTTTTTTACTCTTTGACCGGCCAAAAAAGGGAAAGGAACACAGACTTTATTAGTAGCCTGATTAAACTTTTTACATACACATATTCTGCTACTATCAACTATGAGCTCTGAATTTCTATAGAACATTTAACTACTTATATTGTCTCTTTGAACATTTAACGCATACAAATTAATTAACTACGTACATTTTATATTCGAACATTTTTACTTCTTACAAATTTGTTATTCTGTTTAGTTAATAAAATCTTACTTTAACATACAAAACGAAATATTTCATTCTTCCACATTTCAACATCCAACCTTCGACCTTTTGATATTTTAAATTGTGGAGGCTTTGGTTGTGTTTGGCACAAGGCCAATTCGATAACCTCACCGAGGCCCCTACAATATGTCTCAATTGTAGAAAAACTTACCAGCATTTGATTTGGTAAATATATACTCTGGAGTTGGTAGGGGATATCTATCTGGCAGGAGGCAGTCTTTCATCCCAGTAGAAAAATTTGTACATGAACGAATCTTGTAATTTTTCTTTCTGATATAAACAGCTGGAGTGACCCATTCAGAATAATCTATTTTTTTAGTAACTCGCAGTTTTCTAACCTATTCATTTCGGTGTTAACAGACTCCAACACAGCAAAAAAAAAAACCTTTCTTTTAGGCTTAGTAACTAATATCACAAAAAAACACATTTTATTTTACTTTAAAAAATGCCTTTGTGTTTGTACATTTTCCCAACTTTTCTGAGAAAATATTCGGGAATTTATTGTTTAGCTTCCTCAATGTTTCTATGGCTGTAATATTTTCCTCTGAAGAACAATGAATTTTTCCACAGAATGAATTAATTGACCAATTCCACAGTTCAAATAATTCTATCTAATCGACGCCTTGCAAATTCGAGTTGTAATTTTTTAAATATGTAAATATCTACGTGTTTAGTTTAACCCACAAGAGCGATTTTACACGTAATTTTCCCAAGAAAAAATAATTTCTTGCCCGATATACCTCTTGCAAGTTTATCGGGGTTTTTTTTGGGGGGTTTTTTTTTTTTTTGGTTTTGGTTTTTATTTTGTGTTTGTTTTTTTGTTTTTTTTGTTTTTTTCGTTTTTTTTTGTTTTTTTTTTTCCAGTTCGGCTTGCCAATTCTATATCAAGTTTGTTCATTTATAATTGCAATATCGCTACCAGTGCCCAATTGAAATTTCATCGTAGCACTATTAATTTTTAATGTAACAAATTTTCTATTTGAACTCTGCAGATTTTTAGTATACCGCAGTCATAGCATGGGTTGGTTTTTGCAGTATTTTCATTTCGGATTTTTCCATTACTTCGATATGAATGTAAGCTTATTTTCTGTCTTTTTCGGACTAGTTGTACTGTGTTGATACCGACCGAGCAAAAGCGAGGGACCGAATGTTTGCACTCTCACGACCAAAAAGCAAATGACCAAAACTCGTCGGTGCGCATCCGGCTTCGCGCAGATATTCCGGTTGAAAACTAAAAATTAATTAAATATTAAATTTCCAGTTCGCGAGCCTACGCGAATTTTATTTATCGGCCAATGGGAAACCCCGAATCAAATACGGATGTGAATTCCCAAATGATCTGCTGCAATCCAAAAAGCCGAAATAAAAAACCTATACAGAAAGCATCGCCAGACAGACAGACTCGAGAGAGACGAGTGTAATTAGTATCTCCCCTTGACCGACGTCAAGCGGCTTACTATGCTCGCCTCCCTTTCCTATCTTTTCCTTCTTCGCTGTCTCAAAACTACTTACTGACCTAAGGAGCGGATACATTAAAGACATTCCTTACTTAGAACGCTCCCACATACCTAAGCATTAATTCTCTTTTCAGTATTTTATTGCTATGGACATTTTAACGTCCGTTGGGCCCATATTTAAAGGATTACTTTAATTGTAAAAACCTTAATTGATATGAGTATATATAAAATGTTATTTCTCAACTCAATTTGCATTTCTTGATTTATAATTTTTTTATGACTTATAGTGGGCTATCTACAACGAGGCAAAATTCCGTTAATCTTCGACAATATACAACTACCCTTTAAAAGAACGAACCCCCACTATAGTATTTATGACGTGCCATTTTGTTCGACTTTCGCTGTATCGTGCCTCAAGTTGACAATTTTTGAAACTCTTCCTCAACATTCTGTATCGTTAACTTTGAGCTCTGTTCAAGTTTTGCAAGAATTCGAGGGCATATTTGCGCATCATAGCTTGATGTTAAATCTTCAATTAAGATTAGACATTTAAATATGTCTGGGAATAGTTTAAATTTCTGACACTCACTGGCATAAGTGACATAATCTTTATCTTCGTCCTTAGTAAGGTTCATACACTGCCAACGTGTATAAAAATTTAATTCCTTTCACTAAAAGTCTTTGTTAAACTCGACACTTTTTCTGGAGTATTCGGCAAAATGAAATTCAAATATTTTTCACGTTCAGCAGAGAACAGTTTTCTTAACAGAAGACGTACCTCCTTTTCATCTGACTATTCTTGACATTCTTCTTTGAAAATAAACTTGTACCTTTTAAAGTTCGATGAGAATGTAATATTTTCTTCTGGGGTGTACTTGAATTCGCTAATTGAATTAACGACTGAATCCGGCGAAAATGAATTTGAAGTATTTTCTGTTTTTTGTTTTTGTAGGGTTGTCATTATCTGTTTTTGCATTTGTTATGACAATGTCTTCTGGAATTCTTGCTGTTGCTGAATAATTAGCTTCAACTCTCCCATATTGTATTACGCTCACACAACAGGGAATAATTTTTTTCTTCTTCGTATGAATTCAAATTCACCGTCGCCATTGTTATGTTAGACGAGAGAAAAAAAAATTCTTTCTCCATGTGAGTTCGAATCCTCGTCGCCACTGTTATGTCTTCATTGCGTTGAACGAAGATAACACAATCAATAAATATACAGGGCGTCTCAAAAGTCGCGCACCATACACTAATTTTTATTTTTTTCTATGTTTTAAATTTGATCTGGTATGGATAAGAAACTAACAGTACAAGAAAGAGTTAAATTGTTTTTTTATGTTAGGAAGAGATGGGAAAACATACTGCTCTGTAGCTCAAGAATTCAACCGTAATCATCTTGAGCAAGAAAAACCATTGAGCCATACCACTGTCTGTCGTTTGAACAAGTAATTGGATCAGTTGCTAACCGTAAGAGATGTGGTCGACGAAAGAGTGCAACTGATGAAGAAACATCCACCATGGTTCTGGCGAATGTTGCTAGAAGCCTCGTGATATCAGTAAGGAAAATAAGCCAGGAGCTAACGATTAGCAAAATCATCAGTACATCGTATTCTTAAAGTACAGAAAGAGAATTGATGCATATGTTAAGGCAGAGTGTGAACAATTTGAGCATCTGTTATGATTATGATCAATAAAATTGATATTCATATGTATTTTTATAAAAATTTGGATGGTGCGCGACTTTTGTGACACCATGTATAATGTCACTTGATTTTGGAAGATCAAAATTGATTGGAAAGCAAGAAGCCTGAATATCTAGAAGCAATAAGTGAGAGAGAATAAATTGTTAGTATTAAACTTATGGTTATATCTAACAATTTCAACTTTAAAATGATGAGACCTATCTATCAATCTAGTACTGCACTTTAAATTCATAAAGTCGAGGCACCAAAGAGGAAAGCTTATCATAACAACTATATTTATAAAAAAGCAACAAGGAAGCTACGATATGGCTATACTAATGTGTTAGTTCTGATCATGTCTATAAAACAAGATCTTATAAAAAAAAATTCTTACGGAATTAGAAAAACTGGAGAATAGATAAAGTTCCTCTGCAAGGAGTTCCCAACTGTTGTGGATTCCGGGTGAGGAACCGCACAAAATAATGAACAACAAAAACAGATATTGAGATAGAAAAGTAGGTTATATTGAACATAATATACAACTTGAATTCAGGTTAGTAAATCCAGGAATACTATTAGTAGAAATAATATATAAAAGACTTGAAGTGAAGTCGTTCGAAATAGTATATCTGTGTATATTATTCTAGCTGAGTGGAGCTCAGAGCTAGTATGACTTCTGATGCGGTAATCTCTAGGTAACTTTGGTATCTCTCGGTAACTTACGTATCAGTTCTGGTACTCTCCGATAACTCGCACGGATCTCTACAATTACTCTCAACCGCTGTTCTCTCTATGGCAGGAGTATATGCATATTCATTTGAGTCCATTATCATATACAAAGGGGAGATCCCACAACACCAACCTATCAAGAGTAAAATTATAAAAAAAGTATTTTTCTTGAAAGGGATACTGAAATTCTGTTCTCGAAAGAAAACTTCTCACTGAAAATGATTGAAGTTGAAAAAGAGGCCGAGTATTTTTATTAAATTGTTGCGACAACATTTTTCCTTTTGGGAATAATAACAATCTTGATTAGGCAAGGTCCAAACCTGCCCTTACCTTATATTGAGGAAACTACCTGCATTAAGGTGTGCTCTAGACCAGTGCTACTCAAAGTGTGGTACGCGTATCGTCGCCGGTACGCGAGCCATCGTCTGCCGGTACACAGATTTTCCAGAAAAGAAAGAAATAATAGTAATACTCTATGTCATGAGAGACTGCCAGGATATTTGACTCGTTTTCTTTTTTTTACATTTTCATTTTAGTTTTATATTATTATGGCTACATTGTTCATTTACTCACTCATGTTAAAAGTTATTGCTATCCAACTAACGAATGCGATATAATGAACAGAAAAACAGTGAACTGAACACACATCAAACTTTGTTCCATTCATTTATCCATGATATATACATATCATATATTTTAAATACGTCTTAAATTAATTAGAATTAATATTTTGTTTTACTCTTTGTCTATTGTTTAGAAGATTAATGCCTTTTATTAAATTCAAATTACTTACGAAGTATTAATATTAACTTTAAATATTTTTTCTGGATTTTTTTAAATATATACCCTAGAAACCAGTGGCCATAACTAATATAGTACAAATATGGTCCCAGTCATTGGCACAGTGGAAAGACTTGTTACGTCAATGATGACTGTTCTTAGAATGAACAAGATATCATGTCTTCATGTTTATTACAGATAGTCTCAAAATGTCTCTGAAATAGTCAGTCAGTTGAGTGCCATACATGACACACGCTTGGGCGATCATGTCTCGACAGAGACATAACTGACTGGGCAGAAGATTATCCCACAGTAGGTTGCCATTGCTTTCTGCGGTAGACTGGTTGCCAACCAAGGCTACAGAACCCAATCTGTCCTGTTATTTAACCCATAACTGGAAGGAATAGGTGGATTAATACCTTTCACAAGGGTATTTGTGCGTAAGTGAATGCAATGAATTCAGCTGGAATTCGAACTTGGCTGAAATAGTACATATCTCAAAAAAAAAAAAAATTCCGGGGTTCATAGTTCCCCCATCCCCTCTTACTCAGCTGGATTGGCTTGCTTTGCTTGCCGGTTCCTGGCACATTGAAAAATAAAACTACCAGTCCGCCACATCAGATAGTTTGAGAAGCACTGCTCTAGACCACTAAACCACAAAATACTTCACAGCCAAAAGGCACATTTCTTTTATGGATGACTCTCAAATGTTAGTTATCAAATACACAGTTTAATATAAAAGGGTTGTAAAAACTAGTACATGTATCTACTAAATATGTTTATAGTGTAGAGGAGTTATTACTTTGAATAAATAAATATAAACCCCCAACATTTATATATACAAAAATACAAAAATAAGAAACAGCAAAACAAGGAAAGAACAAATTGTGTATTATTAATTATCTGGTTGTTATGTAGTGTTGGAGAAACTACAGACAGTAATACAAAGTAAGATTGTCATTTTGAATTCAAATGTAAATCAAATATATTTTAAAATCCGGCATAACGTTAAGATAAAGATTAAGTAAAGTGTATGCAGTCTTTCTTATATGTTTTTATAGACGTGTATCATGATCGGATGTGCGTTGTGGTACAGTGGATATCGGCTCGGAACGAGAAACCGGGGAGCCGTGTTCGAATTCCAGTTAAATCCATTGTATTCACTTACGCGCAAATACCCTTGGGAAAGGTATTAATCCGTTTCTTCCTTCCAGTTATGGGTTAAATAACAGGACAGATTGGGGTCTATAGCCTTGGTCGGCAACCAGTCTACCGCAGAAAGCAATGGCAACCTACTGCGGGATAATCATATGCCCAGTCAGTCATGTCTCTTTCAAGACATGATCGCCCAAGCGTGTATATCGGATGGCACTTAACTGACTGACTGATCATGATCATCCATATAATTTAGTTGGAAAAATACAAGAAGTGTTTTAGATTTTCTTATCTCAAATTTTTGTTGGGTGCTAAGAGATAGATCTTACTACTATGGCCTGAAAAAGGAAAAGAAGTCAAAATTTTCGTTGACACACATGTTGATGGTCTGTCTGTGCTTACTGTTTGTCTAATAGAGAGCATGTCACATTTTTGTGCATGAAGGAGAAAAGTGGGGTCAGTTTTCATTGGTTTAGAAAATGAATTAATAATAATTATAATTGTTTCAATTATTTTATTAGAATTATTTTTGACACTATAATTAATTTTAATTTATTTACATTTTTATGAACACAACAAATTAACAGTATAATAATTATTTCTAGTTATGTATTTTTGGGTAAATGACAACAGTAATAAAAAATAATGTCAGTTCATAAATAAAATCTATTAATTTCTTAGAAATTACTTTTTTCACATTTCAAATACAAAAGAAAGCATATATCTTTATGGTAATGTAAAAAACCCACAAACCAGGTTTTCCTCTCTGACTTATTATATCACAAATACCTACACTGGTATACCAACTATCTAAAACCTTAAATGACATAATTTCTCAATACATACCTAACAATTACAGCATCACATCAACTAATGAATTCCTCCACATATTAAAAACAACTAATTGCAAAGGTAATATTCTAGTTTCACTAACATCATGGTTGAAGAAACTTTAAATAAATCAAAAATTAATAAAATCTTCTTTGTTAGTCATTTTTAACAAAACATGTTTAAAAGAGAAATTGCTGCCCATATATATATATATATATATATATATATATATATATATATATATATATTGATTACCATTATTATTTTATTTTATTTTTTTTTTAATCATGTCACCCCAAGCAAGGCGGAAATGCCACTGATGTGCAGGGGGTTACATAAATGTAAAAAGATTAATTAGAAAAGAGTGAGGAGTACAAACTAGTTAGAAAGGAACAATAGAAAGCTGAGAAAGCAGGTGCGATGACAGATACATAGGTGGAGAGAAAGGGAAGGTTATACAGGGGAGGGGAGAGAGCTAGAGTCCAGTGGTTAGTAGATGAGTATTGACTTTGCATTTAAATTTCTGGAGGTTGTAGCCATCAGGAAAGCAAGAATACGGGAGCGAGTTCCACAGGCGGGAAGTGCGAGAGAGGAAGCTGCAGAAGTAGAATTGTCGTCTGCATTTGGCTAACCTGACTGTGAATGGGTGGGACCCAGTTGCCAGTCTGGTTGCACGAGTAAACACCTGTTGAGGAGGCATCAGTGACTTAAGCTCGTCCGAGCAGAAGCCATGAAAGTATTTATAGAAGAGACAAAGGGAGGCCACATTTCAACGATGGGGAAGTGGCTGCAGTCGAGTCGCCAGATCATTACCTATCACATTACAGACTCTCCTTTGGAGCTTGTCAAGAACACTGAGGAGAACGGCAGGGGCACTTGATCATAAATGGCAGCAGTGTTTGATATGTTCCCTCTTAGTTATATCATAAATGTGGTTTAGGATTTCTTGCTAGTTTTCAAAATTAGTAGAAGATTTCAATTGAAGGGATACAAAAGACAATTATTTACCTTTGGCCAAGATGAAGTCATGTGGGTTATATGGTGGCTGCTTAGTAATATCACTTTATACAATAATGAAAGTGAGAGTCAGTCAGCATCCAGGAGTAAAACCAAGCAGCTGCTTTGTTAGCTCAGGCCCCTTGGTCTGAGTTGAGGTTAAATCTACCTCCCCCAGTCATGTGATACAGTTAACAAGACTATGGCGGTCCTCATGTTGGGAAAAACACAAGACTCACTGTTTCCCCTCTGTGGAATATCTTCTTGCTAGAGGTATAGCAGATGAATCTAGCCCACTTAAATCTGGAATCATAGTTTGGCTTTTTTAGAAACACTGCTGCCATTTATGGTCAGGTGCCCCTGCCGTTCTCCTCAGTGTTCTTGACAAGCTCCAAAGGAGAGTCTGTAATGTGATAGGTACTGATCTGGCGACTCGACTGCAGCCACTTCCCCATCGTCGAAATGTGGCCTCCCTTTGTCTCTTCTATAAATACTTTCATGGCTTCTGCTTGGATGAGCTTAAGTCACTGATGCCTCCTCAACAGGTGTTTACTCGTGCAACCAGACTGGCAACTGGTTCCCACCCATTCACAGTCAGGTTAGCCAAATGTAGACGACAATTCAACTCCTGCAGCTTCTTCTCTCGCACTTCCCGCCTGTGGAACTTGCTCCCGTATTCTCGCTTTCCTGATGGCTACAACCTCCAGAAATTTAAATGCAAAGTCAATACTCATCTACTAACCACTGGACTCTAGCTCTCTCCCCACCCCTGTATAACCTTCCCTTTCTCTCCACCTATGTATCTGTCATCGCACCTGCTTTCTATTGTTCCTTTCTAACTAGTTTGTACTCCTCACTCTTTTCTAATTAATCTTTTTACATTTATGTAGCCCCCTGCACATCAGTGGCGTTTCTGCCTTGCTCTGGGTGAAATGATTAAAAAAAAAAAACACAAAAGAATCCCAGATAACTCCAGTTCCTGTTGAGAATTATTACATGTAAGACTCTTTCTTCATAACTTTTCACTCTGCTTGTTGTATAGTTATGTTATATTTTCTTTACATGGGGTTCATGTAAATATATAAATTAGATGACAACATATATCTTTATATAGCAAGAACAGCATTGGGGAAATTCCATGACAAAGTGGAAAAGGTTTAGTTGTTACACATTTTGTTCTTAAGGACTTCATCAGACTAAATTTGTTATGTTGGTATGACTACACATGCACACAACAGAAGAGAGCTGAGAATTTTAAAATTTTCTTTTTTATTGAGCTGAATTCATTTAGAGTCCTTTATTTTTCTTTCTATCACTTATTTAAGTAGGTATTCAGCACTGTGATATTAGAAGATCTGCCAGGAATGGTGATATGTTTACAACATGTAAGAGCCAGTGTGCAAATTTACTTTGGATGAAACACTCTCTAGACATTTACATCATAGTGAATTATTTTCTTCTAGCATTTTTGTGTCAAAATTGTTGTCAGTCTCATTATGGTGGGCAACCAATGCATCTGAAATATTATTTTGTAAAACGTCCCTTTTGTATTCATATAATCTTTTATTTAGATTCCTTGAGGTTTCTTCAATGTATTTTTATGACAATTATTACAGATGATGGAGTTTTCAGGTTTTAGTCAATTGTTCTGTTTAGTACTGACTAAATATTTTATTGTTTTGGATGTAGTAGTAAGAAAACTGAATGCATCGTCATCAGCAAAAGGTGCAACCCAAAATGCCAAATACAGGTGGGGGATACCAGAATCAAGCAAGTACAAAAATTTATATACCTAGGAAGTGTTCTAACAGGAGATGGAAAGTGCGACACAGAGATTCAAAGGCGAATTGGCATGGCAAAAGACGCGTTCCAGAAGCTGAGCAATGTACTAACACACAGGAAAATTTAACTAGAAACAAAGAAAAGAGTGCTGGCTTGCAATGTGATGTCAATTCTTCAATACGGCAGTGAATGCTGGACAATATAATTGAAAATGAGGACAAAACTGGAAGCAGCGGAAATGTGGTTCTACAGAAGGATGCTGCGGATATCGTGGACTGAGCATGCAAGCAACGATGAGGTGTTGGAAAGAATGGCAACCAAAAGGAAATTAATGCTGAGCATCAGGAAGAGATAACTGAAGTTCCTGGGACATGCAATGAGGAAGGAGAGCCTGGAGAACCTGATACTGACTGGCCAGATAGAAGGAAAGAGAGACAGAGAAAGGCAGTGGATAACATATTTGCAGGGCCTGATCAGGTGGATGACAGAACGGGGGTTGCCAGGAGTAACAGGAACAAACATACTAAGGGCCACAAGGGATAGGGAGCCGTGGAGAGCCATGATCGCCTACGTCTTGAAGGGAAGGGGCATATAGAAGAAGAAGAAGTAACAATTTTCATGCTGTGTTTAGATAGATTCTTTTCAATTATAGCTGTAATAGAGTTAGTAGCCAGGATGATATATTTTTTGAATCATTGGGTTTCTCAGGAATATAAGATAATTAGGCTACTGAATATGTTTGAAAATGTTTATAGGAAATGTATTCACAAAATAACCTGGAAAAGATTGATAAATTACAAAACAAAGCAAACATCTATTTTAATCCTTATCAATAGTTAATCATAAGGTTTATTTTTAAACAGAAAAACAGATTTAGTTCATATTAGTATCACTAATTTTAAAGTTGTATGGTCCTCTCTGATGGATTGTTTACAGTGTTGTTTGTTAATCATGAAACAGAAAGGAGCATTTGCTTATAACTTCATGCATTGTTTTCTTTAGATTATTAAAGAGGAATAAATGAACTGGACTACCTCTGAAAAAATAAAACTGACATGTGAGCAATGGGATGTGCGTTGTGGTGCAGTGGATATCAACTCAGAACATGAGATCGGGGTTCCGAGTTCAAATTCCAGTTGAATACCTTGCATTCACTTACGCACAAATACCTTTGGGAAAGGTATTAATCTGTCTCTTCCCTCCAGTTATGGGTTAAATAATAGGACAGATTGGGTTCTATAGCCTTGGCTGGTAACCAGTCTACTGCAGAAAGCAATGGCAACCTATTGCGGGGTAATCTTCTGCCTAGTCAGTCATGTCTCGAAAGAGACATGATCGCCCAAAATGTGTATAATATGGCACTTAACTGAACAATGAGGCTAAGGAAGTGGAATCCTCCTTGTGCCTTTTCTTTCGTTTTCTATGGCTCATCAATCATTTACAGGTTATTTAAAGCCGGAAATTATTTTTAGATTGTAAGAATTGTTCTTTTTGAGATAGAAGTGAATTTAGTGATACAGTCAGTCAGTTAAGTGCCATATGTGATACACGTTTTGGGTGATCATGTCTCGAAAGAGACATGACTGACTGAGCAGAAGATTATCCTGCAGTAGGTTGCCATTACTTTCTGTGGTATACTGGTTGCCAGCCAAGGCTATAGAACCCAATCTGCCTTATTATTTAACTCATAACTGAAGGGAAGAGAGGGATTAATATCTTTCCTAAGAGTATTTACGCGGAAGTGAACGCAAGGAATTCAACTGGAATTTGAACTCAGCTCCCCGATTTGTCATTCCGAGTCAATATTCACTGCACCACAACGCACATCCCTGCACCACAATGCACATCACATTAGTGATACAAGTCTTACTAAATTAACCTATAGATGGGGAGAGAAGAGGTGAACTCATACCATTCCCATGTCTATTTGTTGTGAAGTGAATATAATAAACTCGAATTGAATTGAAACATTAACAATTCCAATGATTATAAACTATACCACAGACACGTCCAATCTTACAGAACCTGGCATTCCTAAGTGGTCACCCATCTAGGTACTGCATAAGCTTTATGTTGCTTAATTTTGGTGATCATATGGAAACTGGCATTTCAATGTGATATGGTCGCAAGTCAGAGAAATAATGTAATTAAATTCTTTAGAATTTCTTTTAATTCCTCCAGAGAACCATTGTTGTTGACAACTCTAACTCTATTACATCTATAATCGAAAAGAATCTATCTAAACGCAACATGAAAATTGTTACTTCTTCTTCTTGACAAACTCGACCAGGGTTATATTTCATTTTTACTTACAGTTTCTTTTTCATCAATCTTCACTATTTTTTTCTGGACATCCAATTTAATCACCATTGTTTTTGTTTTTCGTTAAAATAGCAGCACACACCAGAGTAATCAAGAACTTGCAGTGGCAGCAAACTACTTGCATATGGACAGGAAATAAGTTCAACCGATATCAGTCAGTCAGTTAAGTGCCATACGTGATATATGCTTAGGCGATCATGTCTCAAAAGAAACATGACTGACTGGGCAGATTTTTCTGCATTATGGAGTCATTACTTTCTCCGATAGACTTGTTTTCCACCAACCCAATCTGTCCTGCAATTTAACCTCAAAGTTGGAGGGAGGAGAGATGTATTCATACATTTTCCAACAGTAGTTGTGCATAAGTGAATGCAATGAATTCAACTGGAATTTGAACTCAACTCTCTGATTTCTCATTTTGAGCAAATATACACTGCACCACAATGTACAAATGAGTTTAGCAGATATACAAAAATAGAAAAGAGTGTAAGAAAAGGATGTGCCTTCTCACCAGATATATTCAACATATTCAGCAAGACAACAACATATAATAAGTTAATCAATGAGTAACAATGAGTAAAATGTTAATAAAGAACATTATAAAATAGCTAAACACATAAAAATGTACTGATAATAATTAACAACATATCATAAGTTAATCAATGATAAATAATGAGTAAAATGTTAATAAAGAACATTATAAAATAGCTAAACACATAAAAATGTAATGATAATACTAACAACATATCATAAGTTAATCAATGATAAATAATGAGTAAAATGTTAATAAAGAACATTATAAAATAGCTAAACACATAAAAATGTAATGATAATAATTAACAACATATCATAAGTTAATCAATGATAAATAATGAGTAAAATGTTAATAAAGAACATTATAAAATAGCTAAACACATAAAAATGTAATGATAATAATTAATAATATATCATAAGTTAATCAATGATAAATAATGAGTAAAATGTTAATAAAGAACATTATAAAATAGCTAAACACATAAAAATGTAATGATAATAATTACTAACATATCATAAGTTAATCAATGATAAATAATGAGTAAAATGTTAATAAAGAACATTATAAAATACCTAAACACATAAAAATGTAATGATAATAATTAACAACATATCATAAGTTAATCAATGATAAATAATGAGTAAAATGTTAATAAAGAACATTATAAAATACCTAAACACATAAAAATGTAATGATAATAATTAACAACATATCATAAGTTAATCAATGATAAATAATGAGTAAAATGTTTAATAAAGAACATTATAAAATACCTAAATACATAAAATGTAATGATAATAATTAACAACATATCATAAGTTAATCAATGATAAATAATGAGTAAAATGTTAATAAAGAACATTATAAAATACCTAAACACATAAACAAATAGATAATAATTAACAACATATCATAAGTTAATCAATGATAAATAATGAGTAAAATGTTAATAAAGAACATTATAAAATACCTAAACACATAAAAATGTAATGATAATAATTAACAACATATCATAAGTTAATCAATGATAAATAATGAGTAAAATGCTAATAAAGAACATTATAAAATACCTAAACACATAAAAATGTAATGATAATAATTAACAACATATCATGTTAATCAATGATAAATAATGAGTAAAATGTTAATAAAGAACATTATAAAATACCTAAACACATAAAAATGTAACAGATAATAATTAACAACATATCATAAGTTAATCAATGATAAATAATGAGTAAAATGTTAATAAAGAACATTATAAAATACCTAAACACATAAAAATGTACTGATAAATAATTAACAACATATAATAAGTTAATCAATGATAAATAATGAGTAAAATGTTAATAAAGAACATTATAAAATAGCTAAACACATAAAAATGTAATGATAATAATTAACAACATATCATAAGTTAATCAATGATAAATAATGAGTAAAATGTTAATAAAGAACATTATAAAATACCTAAACACATAAAAATGTAATGATAATAATTAACAACATATCATAAGTTAATCAATGATAAATAATGAGTAAAATGTTAATAAAGAACATTATAAAATACCTAAACACATAAAAATGTAATGATAATAATTAACAACATATCATAAGTTAATCAATGATAAATAATGAGTAAAATGTTAATAAAGAACATTATAAAATACCTAAAACACATAAAAATGTAATGATAATAATTAACAACATATCATAAGTTAATCAATGATAAATAATGAGTAAAATGTTAATAAAGAACATTATAAAATAGCTAAACACATAAAAATGTAAAATGATAATAATTAACAACATATCATAAGTTAATCAATGATAAATAATGAGTAAAATGTTAATAAAGAACATTATAAAATAGCTAAACACATATAAAAATGTAATGATAATAATTAACAACATATCATAAGTTAATCAATGATAAATAATGAGTAAAATGTTAATAAAGAACATTATAAAATACCTAAACACATAAAAATGTAATGATAATAATTAACAATATCATAAGTTAATCAATGATAAATAATGAGTAAAATGTTAATAAAGAACATTATAAAAATACCTAAACACATAAAAATGTAATGATAATAATTAACAACATATCATAAGTTAATCAATGATAAATAATGAGTAAAATGTTAATAAAGAACATTATAAAATAGCTAAACACATAAAAATGTAATGATAATAATTAACAACATATCATAAGTTAATCAATGATAAATAATGAGTAAAATGTTAATAAAGAACATTATAAAATACCTAAACACATAAAAATGTAATGATAATAATTAACAACATATCATAAGTTAATCAATGATAAATAATGAGTAAAATGTTAATAAAGAACATTATAAAATAGCTAAACACATAAAAATGTAATGATAGTAATTAACATCATATCATAATCAATTATAAATAATGGGTAAAATGTTAATAAAGAATATTATAAAATTGCTGCAAATAACAGCATTCAGATCCACGAATGTTTCTAATCATAATCTCTAGAATAATTTGAAAGATAAATAATAACAATAACCCTTCAACCCAATTCCCTATTGGTCAGTATATATATATATGTGTGGTGGCAATTATCATTATCTTAATAATAATAATAGCAACTTAGTAGCTATAGAGTTTTAATGTTAAGACACCCTCATCAACCAGTAAAATACAATTCATTTATTTTGTAATATATATAGATAAGAAAATCTAAAAATAGATATTAAATAAAAAAAATAAATAATAAATAAAATCATACGATTAAAGAGGAATTAAGTGGGGTGAGCATTTCCAAGGAGTTTTGAGAACCCATTTTACATTTCTATGTGAGTACTCTATTCTGCAGGATCATGAGATCTTGTGGTTCTTTTTATTTTTTACAATCTCACTTCTCATCTTGATGTCGATATAAAAGATATTGGTTTTTATAGAGATGATGGTCTCATGATTATCCATAATTTGACTAACTCAAAAGTAGATAAAATCTATAAATACGTAGATAGAATACTGAAGAACTTTAATCTTAAAGTAATAGTAAATACCAACCTCAAAAAAGTTGACTTTCTAGATGCTACACTTAACTTAGTTGAGTGTTCTTAGCTAGGTTTTGTGTCTAGGTACTCCCGATAAATATCGAAAATCAATAATAAAAAAAATCAGGTTATAGAAAGAGTGGTTCAATTTTCATCAAATTCGATACACTCATAGACACAAAGAAATGATATTCAGAAGTTTCAAGGTTGCAGTTCTTACAATAGTGCAGAAAATCAATAATATATATATATAAAAAAGGCAGGATGTTTGTGTGTGTGTTTGTTTATCTGTCTGTATGTCCTTTATACAAATCAACAATTTTTATCTGATTCTCACCAAACTTCAAAATTTGACTTACATCCATTTATTTTTCTTTCATTCTACAGTTTCGCTTTAACTGGAAAACAACTATTGCTTTTTAGTCATTTGTGCCATTGTCCAAAGAGTCTGAGCTCCAGGACCATGGATTAGTTTTAAAGCTTTCATTACACCCAAGCAATGCCAGGCTATACTGCTAGTATAAAACATAATGCTAATCATATCTACATACATCCTAAATCAAATCACCCACCATCTATTATTAAACATATACCACATTCAGTTGAATATAGAATTAACAATAATTCTTCCACTGAAGACATTTTCTAACAACATAGTCATTACTATAATACAACCCTAAAAAACAGTGGCTATAATTGAAAGGATATTAAATATCATAAACAAATTAATCATAATACCAAATATAATCTAAATAGGAAAATAATTTGGTACACATCACCATTTAACCAAATGATTAGTGCCAAGTTAGACAATAAATTCCTTACTCTAGTTCAAAAACACTAACTAATAATCCACTTAGCAAAATTTTTAATAAAAATACACTGAAACTTAGTTATAGCTGCATTGATATTCTCGATATGATAATAAAAAAAAAACAATAATAAAATCCTGAAACAACATTATGATATTAATTATAACCAACTTACCATAAATAATGATAATAACACAAAAATTCCTGCAACTGTCATAACCCTAATGTATGTCCTATGCAAAATAAATGCCTTACACTTTCTATTGTATACAAGGCTACTATCTCAACTACTGAAAATCCTAATATTACCAAACATTATATCAGATGTACTAAGAATAATCTTAAGTTTCAATTTTACCAGCATAACTTATCTTTCAATAATATAGCATATAATAATTCTACTTCTCTCTCTAAATAGTACTGGCAATTGAAAGATGCAAATAAAACTCCTACAGTTAAATGGAAACTATTAACAAAAGCTAGAACATGTAAATCGTTACATGAAATATGTTTCCTTTGCTTATAAAAAGAAATCAATATAATAAAATTCCCAAAAACTGATTTACTGAACCAATGCAATGAAATAAGTAATTTTTGTGACCATAGAATCTTTCATACCCTTAAATATATCTGAAATTATCTCAGATTTATCTCAATATTTTCACTATTTGCTCATGTTATAACTTAAAAAACGTTTAGCTTATTCAACTGACAATTTTTTATAATTACTATTATTCTTTTATTTGTACTTATGAACAAAATCCACTTAAGAATTTATTTTTATTTATATTTTAATACTTTATTTTTATTTTTATCATTATCTTTATCTTTGATGTTGGTTTTGGTTTTATTTTTTTATATTTTCTTTATTTTAGTTTATTTTAACTTTTCCATCATTTAGGTTTTTTTCTTTGCTAGTCTTTCCTTTTTTTTTCCTCTTCTATCTTGTCTTTTCTCTCTTCTTCTTTTTTTTCCTTTTTATTTTATTTTTTCTACTTTATCTTTTTCTTTTTCGGGTTTAAAATTTTTGACATGTCTGGATTTTAGTCGCAAAACATTGAAACACTCCAGTCATCTCATTGGCTGACCACTTTATTCTTATGCATTTATCTATTTATTTATCTTTATTTATTTTTTATTTTATTTTTTAAAAAGCTTCTTATCTATATATATTACAAAATAAATTAACTATCGGTCAGATCAATGCATACTTAGATAAACCACATATTAAAACGGACAGATATCATCAGACAATAAAAAGGCCCCAACTATCAATCGCACATGTATATACCATAAACACACACACAGATACATGCTCTAACACACTTACACACACACATGCACTCACTAAAATTAATGACAGCAGCAGCAGTCAAGAATGACACTTCGTTGAAAGACACAGAACTCGAACACAAGCTCTTCTACCATACTGAAGATGAGATTTTTGATCTTGAAATATTAATGTATCATAAATAGGTAATACCAACAACTTCTTTTGCTTTCTTTATTTTACTAAAAGCATTGTGATTGCCATCAAAACCTAACCATACACCTAATACACATAATGCTTCAACCAAATTACAAAACTTTCCAAAATTAACCACATTTTACTGCCTGATTATGATGTTTTAATACCGAAGCTTTATAGCTACTGAGTTGCAGTATGTTATTATCATTAGGATAATAATAATTACCATATGTGTGTGTGTGTGTGTGTGTGTGTATATATATATATGCACACACACATATATATATATGTACTAGCAGTATAGCCTGGCATTGCTCAGGTGTAATGTAAGCTTTTATAGATATATATATATTATCGATTTTCTGCACTATTATAAGAACTGCAACCTTGAAACTTCTGAATATCGTTTTTTATGTCTTTGTCTATGAGTGTATCAAATTTGATTAAAATCGAACCACTCCTATAACCCGATTTTTTCAATTATCGATATTATATCGGGGGTACCTCGGCACAAAACCTAGCTAAGAACACTCGCAGACGCTTATAGTACAACTATGTAAATTTTCAAGAAAATCAGTTCAGCCGTTTTGGAGTCTATAGGTAATAGACACACACACACAGACACACACAGCCATATACACACACACAGACAAAGTTCCATTTATAAATAAATTTTGATTTATATATATATATATATATTTATTATAAATTATGTTTTAGAACATGTACATTATTTTTTAATATATGTCCTCGACAATCATATGTTTGTTTCAACGTTGGGTACATTTCTTTGGGAGGTAAAAGCAAAACTGAAATCTAAACTTATTTATAAATGGAACTTTGTCTGTGTGTGTGTGTGTGTGTGTGTGTGTGTGTGTGTGTGTGTGTGTATTACCTATAGACTCCGAAACAGCTGAACCGATTTTCTTTAAAATTTACACAGTTGTACTATAAGCGTCTGCAAGTGTTCTTAGCTAGGTTTTGTGTCAAGGTAGCCCCGATATAATATCAATAATTGAAAACATCAGGTTATAGAAGGAGTGGTCCAATATGTTGAAACAAACATATGATTGTCGAGGACATATATTAAAAAATAATGTACATGTTCTAAAACATAATTTATAATAAATATTCACAGCTCTATACATTATATATCGAGCAATGTTTTAAATTAATGTTTTGGATGGAAAAAATTCTTTCTTCGTTCTGTACCCACTCGTATATATATATATATATATATATTTTAATCATATCATTCTGAGCAAGGCAGTAGCACCACTGATGTACCGGGGGCTACATAAGAGTAAAAAAATTGGATAGAAGAGAGTGAAGAGAGGGACAAACCAGTTAGAAAGGAGCAAGATGATGGCCAATAGTGAATTATGAGTTGAAAGTCTATTGTTATTATTTATCTTTCAAACTATTTATCTTTCAAATTATTCTAGAGGTTAAAAATAGAAACAATTGTGGATATGAATACTGTTATTTGTAGCTATTTTATAAAGTTCTTTATTAACTTTTTACCCATTATTTATTATTGATTAACTTATTATTTGTTGTTGATTATTATCAATATGTTTGCTTCAGTTTAAGTGTTTATTCATAGTTAATTTGTTTATTATTTACTTACCCAAAATTATGGCACACAAGTCAAGTTTCCAAGACTAAAAAACATTTCCAAAACTAAGGGTCCACTAATATGGTGATTTTAAGATGCAAGCTTTTACCACCAAACAAGTGGGACAGTAAACCTAACAATTACTTTACATGACTTACTGTACATCCAGCAGACTGATACAAATATATCACACAAAAACTTGAATTTGGTGAATATATTTACTATATTAAAACAATAATTAATATAAAATAATAAAAAAGTAACTCAAATTCAGTATTCTATTTAACTACAGCACTCCTCACATTCATCAGCTCATACAATAATTATAAACACTGACCAAAGTTCTATTTAACTCACTGAAGCAAATGATATATATACCCATAATATACAGCAGTACTATAAAAAAAAAACTACTTGGTATGATGTATAATCTATGGTATTAATATTTCATATTAATATGTTTATGATCTATAGTATTAATATTTCATATGAAAATGTTTATGATCTATGGTATTAATATTTAATATTATTTATGTTTATGATCTATGGTATTAATATTTCCAATAAATATGTTTATAATCTATAGTATTAATATTTCATATTAATATGCTTATAATCTATGGTATTAATATTTCATATTAATATGTATATAATCTATAGTATTAATATTTCATATTAATATGTATATAATCTATGGTATTAATATTTCATATTAATATGTTTATAATCTATGGTATTAATATTTCATATTAATATGTTTATAATCTATGGTATTAATATTTCATATTGATATGTTTATAATCTATAGTATTCATTTTTCATAGGAGTGGATGTTAACTTTAATATGTTTATAATCTCTGGTATTAATACTTCATATTGATATGTTTATAATCTACGGTATTAATATTTCATATGAGTGGATGTTAACTTTAATATGTTTATAATCTATGTTATTAATATAGATCCCCTTGCATGTATTTTTAAATACCATGTCCCTTCAAGACATAAATGCTGATGGCTCTCCACAGATTCCTTTTCTTTATTTTCTGTAAATTCCCATGAAGTTTTGGAGAAGATAAAGGAATTGTTTCCTGTTTCTGTCACCATGGTTTGAAATTCTGAATATTCCTTCTTTTAGGCTAGGTACCAGCCAAGGCTTTTTAGTGTGTTGGATACTTTGATAATTAAGATGTAAAATTTCTTACAATAATATTTTTTGATACATGAAATAATGATGTTGAAAAGGTACAGACACAAAATTACATGCCAATTGATTCTGAATGCAGGATAAAATTTATTAAACAAAATCAACAAAAGGAAAGTTTAAGATAAAAGTTTCTTGTTCAAAAAGTAAACTGTATACACAATTAAATTTTAATGAATGTATTTAAGTGGGACTTACTGTGTTTGTGAGTTTTAGTGTGAAGTATTCACAGCCCTTTAAGCTTCAGTATGATAAAGTTCATGTCACCTAGTTCAGAAGAGGAAAGCTACTTAAGATCAAAAAAAGGCAATAAGAACTATTAGAATAGAACATACAGTGCATCTACCGCCCAGTTCACACTCCACCCATGTCTATTGAACAGGTTAAGAGGCTCATCCCTTGTTCCCTGTTTAGGATGTGGTTTCCAACTTTCTCTTTTCCAATCTTCTCACTTTGTTTTTTTTTTTTTTCAATTGGAGTAGATAGATCTATCTATCACCCAGTTCACACTCCACCCATGTCTATTGAACAGGTTAAGAGGCTCATCCCTTGTTCCCTGTTTAGGATATGGTTTCCGGCTTTCACTTTTCCGATCTTTTCACTATTATGTATCAGTGGCGTTACCGCCTTGCTCGGGGTGATACGATTAAAAAAAAAAAAAACCAGTGAGACCTTATTGACAATCCAACAGTATATTTTTTAAAATCATTTCAAGGCAGTAATGCTACTAGAGTACAAGGGATTACTGGGAATGAAAGAGAGTGAGAAGTCAATCAGTTAAGTGCCATACGTGATACACGCTTGGGCGATCATGTCTCGAAAGAGACATGACTGACTGGGCAGAAGATTATCCCGCAGTAGCTTGCCATTGCTTTCTGCAGTAGACTGGTTGCCAGCCAAGGCTATAGAATGCAATCTGTCCTGTTATTTAACCCATAACTGAAAGGAAGAGACAGATTAATACCTTTCCCAAGGGTATTTGCGCGTAAGTGAATGCAATGAATTCAACTGGAATTTGAACTCGGCTTCACAATTTCTCGTTCCGAGTCAATATCCACTGCACCACAATGCACATCCAGAGTGATAAAATGAAAAGAAAGGACAATAAAAGTAAAAGAATCAGAAAGACAGAAGATGGTGATTGGCATTGCATTTAAATATTCTACTAAAATCCAAGAAGTTACTGGGAGTGAAAGAGAGTAAGAAGATTTTAATGAGGAGAAAGTTTTTAAAAAAGAGCAGCACTGAAAAAGACAAAAGATAATGATTGGCTTGCATTTAAATTTCTGAAGATGATAAGTAGCAGAGAAGCAAGAAACCAGAAGTGGTTTCCACAGATGAGACGTGCAAGAAAAGAAACTATTAGAGCAGAACATACAATTGCATCTTCCTAGTTCAACAGTAAAACGTCCAATAATTTTCTGCTTCACTAAATATCAATTTCGGTATTATTTTTTAATCATGCTACAGTTCAAATGGATGTGCGTTGTGGTCCAGTGGATATCAGCTCAGAACGAGAAATCGGGGAGCCGATTTCGAATTCCAGTTGAATTCATCGCATTCACTTACGTGCAAATACCCTTGAGAAAGGGATTAATCCATCTCTTCCTTCCAGTTATGGGTTAAATAACAGGACAGATTGGGTTCTATAGCCTTGGCTGGCAACCAGTCTACCACAGAAAGCAATGGCAAACTACTGCGGGATAATTTTCTGCCCAGTCAGTCATGTCTCTTTCGAGACATGATCACCCAAGCGTGTTTCACGTATGGCACTTAACTGACTGACTGACTGACAGTTCAAATGTCTGCATCAGGAAACTAAAAATTCTAAAAGACAAATTCTTCAACTATTCGTCATTCTAATAAATAAAATAAAAATAAAATTAAACATAAAATGATAAATATTCTCATTTCTTTGGGGAAAGTCTATAACTGTCTTCCAGTTTATAAAGGTAAACGCTGAAAAACTAAGTCAAGCAAGTTAGAGGCATTAGAGAAAATGGCAGGTAATTATCTACCAAAAGTGATATTAGCCACCCCCACGCATCTGCTTCAATGCTGCCGTCACCGCCATTGCCTTCCCTATCTACAGAATGATTGATTAGACTGATTAGGTAATCAACCCTCATTAGTCCTTCCCCATGACAAAAGGGAAAAGATTGTAAAGACTTTCCCATTATTTTGGCTGTACATTTCATCTTTTGTTTACAATGTTTAAACCAACAATTCTCCAATCATCATCAGGTGACGTGGCATGGAACCTGTTTTAAAATTCACCCTTACAGAATATCAACTAATTGGTAACTAGTTTCAGTTACATTGATACCAACTTTAATTAGTATAATACCAAGAACATTTACTTTAGGAAAAGGGAATTTTGGTACAAAATCAAATGAACATTATTAATTTAATAACATTTAGAAAAAGTGTATTTTATGAAAATTAAGAATTTCTTGTAAGATTTTTACAGTTGTAATATAGAAAGTGTATTTTATGAAAATTAAGTGCTTTTTATATGATTTATCGTATTGAAATATACATAGTGTATTTTATGAAAATTAAGTGCTTTTTATATGATTTATCATATTGAAATATACATAGTGTATTTTATGAAAATTAAGTGCTTTTTATATGATTTATCATACTGAAATATACATACTGTATTTTATGAAAATTAAGTGCTTTTTCTATGATTTATCATATTGAAATATACATAGTGTATTTTATGAAAATTAAGTGCTTTTTATATGATTTATCGTATTGAAATATACATAGTGTATTTTATGAAAATTAAGTGCTTTTTATATGATTTATCGTATTGAAATATACATAGTGTATTTTATGAAAATTAAGTGCTTTTTATATGATTTGTCGTATTGAAATATACATAGTGTATTTTATGAAAATTAAGTGCTTTTTATATGATTTGTCGTATTGAAATATACATAGTGTATTTTATGAAAATTAAGTGCTCTTTATATGATTTAACGTATTGAAATATACATAGTGTATTTTATGAAAATTAAGTGCTCTTTATATGATTTATCGTATTGAAATATACATAGTGTATTTTATGAAAATTAAGTGCTTTTTATATGATTTATCGTATTGAAATATACATAGTGTATTTTATGAAAATTAAGTGCTTTTTATATGATTTATCGTATTGAAATATACATAGTGTATTTTATGAAAATTAAGTGCTTTTTATATGATTTATCGTATTGAAATATACATAGTGTATTTTATGAAAATTAAGTGCTTTTTATATGATTTATCATACTGAAATATACGTACTGTATTTTATGAAAATTAAGTGCTTTTTCTATGATTTATCGTATTGAAATATACATAATGTATTTTATGAAAAGTAAGTGCTTTTTCATAGGATTTATTGTACGGAAATGTACAAAGTATATTTTATGAAAACTAAGAATGTCTTGTTGAATTTATTTATTTAAGAAGTATATTTCATGAAAATTAAGAATTTATTGTAGGATTTCTTCAACTGTAATCCTTTAAACACGTGTATGAAAGTGTATTTTATGTAAATTAAGTGCTTCTTATATGATTACATTTATTGTAATCTGGCAAGTGTATTTTATGAAGTTTAAGTATTTCTTATAGGATTAATTGTATTGTAATATAGAAAGTGTATTTTATGAAATTTAAGTATTTCTTATAGGATTAATTGTATTGTAATATAGAAAGTGTATTTTATGTAAATTAAGTGCTTCTTATATAATTACATGTATTGTAATCTGGCAAGTGTATTTTATGAAATTTAAGTATTTCTTATAGGATTAATTGTATTGTAATATAGAAAGTGTATTTTATGAAATTTAAGTATTTCTTATAGGATTAATTGTATTGTAATATAGAAAGTGTATTTTATGTAAATTAAGTGCTTCTTATATAATTACATGTATTGTAATCTGGCAAGTGTATTTTATGAAATTTAAGTATTTCTTATAGGATTAATTGTATTGTAATATAGAAAGTGTATTTTATGAAATTTAAGTATTTCTTATAGGATTAATTGTATTGTAATATAGAAAGTGTATTTTATGTAAATCAAGTGCTTCTTATATAATTACATGTATTGTAATCTGGCAAGTGTATTTTATGAAATTTAAGTATTTCTTATAGGATTAATTGTATTGTAATATAGAAAGTGTATTTTATGAAATTTAAGTATTTCTTATAGGATTAATTGTATTGTAATATAGAAAGTGTATTTTATGTAAATTAAGTGCTTCTTATATAATTACATGTATTGTAATCTGGCAAGTGTATTTTATGAAATTTAAGTATTTCTTATAGGATTAATTGTATTGTAATATTATGACAGAGAGAGAGTCAAACACATCCACATGTTTAAAATGTTCGAAATTCCAAGAACCTGAAGAAGGCTGCAATGGCTGAAATGTCATTCGTAATCTTTCTTTTTAATTTTTATTAAAAATATTTTTTTAAAACAGAATTTCTACTTCCAGTAACGTGGCAATGTTAAATTTGGATGGAAGTGAACATTGAGAATAAACCAATGTAATTGTTTACCAGTTGCAAAATTTGATCTAAACAGTAGCTAGGCTGTTATATTTGGGTCATCAGAAAAAAATGGAGGTAACTAAATAATAATAATTTTCAATAAAGAGGATTTTGGAGTAGATTTTACCAGTGGTGAAATCTAAACTAGGCATAAGATATGCCTGTTTTATTTGAGGTCACTTGATTTTTGGCTGTAGCAACTAACACTTGTGATCCTTTATGATAAGTGCATGGAGGACCTCGCTTATAACCCACTGATTTCCTATATAAGCATGTCATAATATTGAAGTAACAAAGTCAGTTGAGGACTGTGGAAGTATACAGTCATGTATTGATGGGAGGAGCTGCTGACAAGAAGGACCAGAACCATGTGAGCATACGGATCACCTGTCCTCCCGCTGGAGTAAGGTTGCTGACAATTCAAACCAATCAACCATCTAAACGAAGTTGTCTTTGTATGAAAAAGGAGAGTAAAATATATTTTATATTTTACTTGTGGAGACTTGTTGCAGATTGTATTTGTTGTGCGGTGACAACAAAAAAAAACAAGGAAGAGGAAGAAGATTATGAAAGGATTATATGAAACTGGTGCCGGATTGAGTCGTTCCCAACAAGGAGATTTAGAAAGTTTAAGCGCAGCCCCAAAATTGTTATGGATTGTTGAAATTTAAAAGTCACCCAAGGACTTTCAATAACAATGCAATCATCTAACAGTTGTTTGCTCGGCTTTTTACAGAAATTTTTTTCTTTCTTTCTATTTCTTTTTACTGTATTCTAAATGTTTAACACCAGCTCCCCCAGCCATGTCTACATCTTCAGTCAACCATGAACGAACAACACGTCTGCTTTCTGGATCTAATAATCCCAACATGGGCAGGAAACAGATTTAAACCAGTGAGCCGGTTGATTGACCTGTGGATGCCCAGAGACCTACAGCCAACCCCTTGAGTTCAGTTAAAACTGAATTGACACTTCAACTTGAAGAGGAAGACGCCAAAGGTTGAGGAGCCAGAGTGGAAGAGTTAGGTCTGGTGCATGTTGACCCGTGGGAATAGCTCAAGGGGCGAGAGTGTTAAAGGTGGTGTCGTCATGACCAGGATTTGACTCATGAGGGAAAGAGTGTTAAAATATAGAAAGTGTATTTTATGAAAATTAAGTGCTTTCTATAGGATTTATTTTCTTCTAATATCTTTTCATGTGTACCATATTTAATGTAAAAGTGTGTTCAAACAAAGAATCCACTTTTTTCTTTCTTGTTTGTAATTGTTAAAATAATTAGATAAATGCCTAAAGGAAAATTAAAAACAAAAACAGAGCAAAAACATAAGGTAATTAATTATTCCTTTTTTATGTGCCATGTTCCATCAAGATATGGGCAATCATGGTCTTCCAAGGTTGTCTGTCTCTTATTCACACAGTTGCCTGTCTTCTATTCACACAAAAAAATGGGCGATTATGTTACCCCACAATTTCTTATCTCTGGTTGCTCTAAGCTATATTTAATGTTTTACCATCCCTCTTTGTCCCTACTGTGTCACAAAAATCTCCAAGAATAGACATGAATATAATATGGGAACTAGTAATATAGAGTGCTAGAGAAAAACAATAATAACAACAAATTAAAAATTGTAATATGAGCTCTGGTAAATATGATTACTGAGACATTAGATTTATAAGTCTCAAAATTTTTCTCTTTCTTTTTTTCTCTTCTTTGGTTTGATTCAACTTTCTCTAGCTATTTATATCAAAAAGAATTTGACATTGGCTTGTTACTTTTTCTCAGTTCATAAGCCACTCCTTTTTTTTTCAATTGATCAAAATAAATTTTCACATAGGCTCACTAAGCTTTGCTTCAGTCTTATCTTCAGCCCTGAGCCAATCTCTTTTTCTATTGGTAAAGATAAATTTTCACATAGGCTTGTTAAACTTTGCCTTAGACTTTTCTTCAGCCTGCAGCTAATTCTTTTTCTATTGGTCAAAACAAATTTTCACATAGACTTGCTAAACTTTGCTTTGGTCTTTTCTTCAGTCAGGAGCCAATTCCTTTTTTATTGGTTAAAATAAATTTTCACATATGCTTGCTAAACTTTGCCTTGGTTTTTTCTTCAGTCTGAAGCCAATTCCCTTTTCTACTGGTTAAAATAAATTTCACACAAGCTCACAAATTTGAAAATGGTGAAGAAAAGAAAGCTATTTTTATCTCACATTCACTACAGTTCTTATTCCATCTGTTCATATTGTCAACTAAATATCGGGATGTGTTGATGGGTGAGGGGTTTGGCTTTGCCTTTCATCTTGTTACCATGTGAACATACAGTGAGCCTTTCCTAGCTTTTGGATGAGATCACAATAATGAGATTGTGAATCAAAATACAATGTGAGGTAATCATTGGTCGATCAGTAGCATGCTTGAATGAGGATTACCCCGTATGTTTACAAGATATAGAAAAACTGAAATAGATCAGACAAAACATTGCAAGCCTTTTGCTATTCTACTACTGCATCTATGGAAAGTACTCAGACAAACTACAATCCTTAATTTCACCAGTTCTAACCTTCACAGCTAAAACCCCACCATGACATGCACATTGTTACCAACCATTTTCATTCTGTTTGTATTTGAATTTTGAGATGTAAGTTTCACTTGAGCAAATTCTTTCCACAAACTGCTGTTTTGTGGAACCAACTCTCAAGAGGATATTTCCCTGATCACTGTAATATTAACCTGTTCAAGTCTAGAGATAAACATAATCTTCTCTTCATATTCTCATAAACTGTGCCATTTACTCTGTAATGCTCTACTTTGAGTGGCTTTTTAGCTTTGCTTGGTACAGGGTGAACTTCATTGTTAAAAAATAATTGATATGAATTGATACATATACATATAGAAATCCACTTTCAAAACTAATGTATCATGAAATTTTAGTGTAACTAAATAATCATTCTTTTCCTAATTACTGAATTATTATTTTTTATATATGTTTTTAATTATATATTTGACTTGGCTAAAAATAATATATCAAATAATGTGTGACAAAAAATATTACCTTATTCTGTCAATAATGCAAAAGGGTTGAGAAACTTTGGATGCAAAGTAATGATTAGCAAATTGGTCTTGCCTTGACAATTACAACTGAGTAGTGAGTTCAATTCTGGGTGTCATGCTTTTAGCTTTGTGTGACTTTCAAGCTACACTTAGAGTATCACCATAAAAAATAAGAGCACGACTTAAATGGACTCTGTGTTGAATCTGAGGCCCTCACCAACAAACTTGACAGTTCTTTCTGTAGCGGACTGGCAAGCTGTTCGCCATATTAATTTAAATTTAGATTAGAAAATATCACATAAGACTCATGCAAAAGAATAATCAACAACAAATGTGAAATAAATACATGTATTAACAAATATACAATCAATGTTGATAGAGAAAAGCATGCGTTTAAGTGAATAGTGGAAAAAGTTAAGAGTTACCTCTCTTTGACTGTAAATTAAAAGTTCAATTAAAACTGAATAAATGCTCATGAATATTCATGAAATTGTTCTTGTTAAGCACTGTTGAAAAGGTATGTTGTTGAAAAAAGGTTCTAGAGAAAATCTGAAATTTTATCAACATACATGTATGAATTAGTGATTTTGTTGTGAGTGAGATTGGCACATGTCCAACTGTCGTGGATTTGTTTGGTAACTGGATTCTCACTAAAGAGATGAATGTGGATGTATGCGTGTGACTGAGAATTATGACGCGTGTCCCCACAACTGCTACTCGCAGCTGGAGCCTCACTGAAGATAAATGTGGTTGTGTGAGTGAGAGTAGTGCATATTCTCAACTGCCGTGGATCTATCCGGCAACTGGGGTCTCACTGAAGATGTGAGGGAAAAGTCCTACTTAAATAGTTAACTGTTGGATCAAATTCAATGCCTGGAAAAAAGCATCTTGCCCATACAAACAATCTGATTGGTTGGCATCAAACAATCAGCGAGTGTGCTTTCCAGCCAATGGTTGTCCGGTATTGAACATGTGAATAACTAATGATCGCTCAGTGTTAAATGTTCAGTTTGTGTGCATGCATATGTGTGTGCGAAGGAGGTTCACACATTTCTTTATCAGAATGATCAGAGTGTGTTTTCCAAGCTGCTGTACATTCATAATACCCATTAGACTCATCCAACTCTTTCCGAATGCTCTGCTCTGTCTTCTGATTGACACCCAAGTACTCCGAAATGTTTGTATTGCAGCTTCTGCTGAAAATGCCAAGCAGCACATCATGCCATTTCGAAAATCTCTGGTGAAGTGAATTGTCTCATGATGCTCACAGACAGTGCCCAACTGACCCTACTATACTGTGCTGTCAACAAAATAAAACCAAACAATGTAAATGTTCAAAATTAAAAATATAAAATGGCAACTATTTACTTATCATGCCCTGTATAATGTATTGCATATTTAAGTAGGATGGATTAATTTGACAATTTTTAAATCCTACCAACAAGTCTTGTATTTTCTTTTTTGTTTTTTTTTGTTTTTGTTTTTTGCCAAAATGAAGCTAACAAAACTTTTGTCTATTATACTGACAATATTTAGTTTTTGATAATGACTGATGCTGATAATTAGAATACTGGCGTAGTAAAATTTTCGTATTCCTTATTTTTTTTGCAGTTTGGGTTTCTGCCAGATAAAAATAAATTAGATTCAAGAAAAATAACTCTGGCAGAAATTAGAGTTATCTCCCCTGTATTTCTCGGCGAAGAAGGCAAACTTTGATCAAATTGAGTAGAGTAAGTTTCTTTTTTGTCTATTTTTAATGTTTCTTGTATATTTCAGGGAACAGATAAATCTGTTTGACTTATGTAACTCATCATGCCATAGCCTTGCTTTCTCTTTTATAATTGTTTCATGACGTAGAAAACTGCGTTGTTACTGTTGATAACTTTTTTCTTCTTACAGTGAATTAAAAACTTCAGTTCGTTTTTCTTGCTTTTCTCAAGATCAGAAAATATTATTGACAGTAAAAATTAAAATATCTTCCTTGTAATAATTTTATTAATTACAAAAATGTTTTTTTAGAAGATATTTCAACGTGTCATTATGTTTACTTTTTGCTTTTAATTAATTTAACATTATTTAATATACTGAATTTACTTCTTGAATTCATTGTAATGTAGTTTGTATTGTACATTCTATACTTTTTAGTGGTAAGCAGTGGGTTTCTAGGGGGGCAAAAGGGGCCAAATCCCCCTCCTCCGAATTTTGACTGGCCCCACTTTTATAAGCTTAAAAAAATTATGAAATTAAATCAGTCTCAGATTTTGATAAGATTTGATCTTCAGTATTTTCCCCTCAAACAGACAAAACAACCAGAATAGAAGCAGACATGTTGTTAGGGAAGGAAAGAGACTTTTCCCCATGACTATTATTTTCTTATTTCATATTTAAAGTAGCTACTTCTTGATCGTATGGTTGGACCTTGCCGAAAATATAAATTGTTTTTTAGCTGATTTCTGTGATGCCCACAGCATTTTTGATTGATTTCGTTATAATATTAAATTATAATTATTATTTTATTTTCGCATTTGTTTTTTTTTTGTTTTTTTTTGTGCTTGAAAAAAGTTTTGAAAAGAAAAATAAAATTTATATCAGAGCCAACAAATGAAATCACACTGTTCTAGAATTGACGTTGTCGTTAACTCTTTGATTTTTTTTTTTTTTAAATTAACTTCTCTTGTGTTTCAACAGCTTGAGAGTGGAAAAGAGGGTAAGAGATTCTTTAATTGAATAAATTAGAGAACTGAAAAGTTATTCCGTTTAATTTAGTGAAGTAACATACTTATATACTCAAACTCATTCCTAAGTTGTGTATACAATCGAATAGTGGTGTAGTATGAATATGAAGAGACCCTCTTTTTTTTTTTTCTTTTTTTTTTTGTCTGGCACTCCTCCTCAAAAGAAATATAGGGCCCTAAGTGCCACCTCCCCCAACTTTCAGAGTTTCACAATTGCCACTTGTGGTAAGCCTAAAAGGCTTAAGGTAATTCATTATCCATAAATGCCATACAAGTATGGTTTTTACTTTTTACACACCAGCTTTTTGTTGCATGGACTTTTAAACGCGAAATCAATCAACATTGATTTGCCTGCAAACCAGAACAGGAAAAATATCTGCAACTTGCGATTTTTTTAATACATAAAATATTTTTTTTATTTATTTATTTTTTTTTTACCGAGCGATGCAAATTACTTCACGCATCACATTTCTTGCCTTGAATATATATTTTTGTGCTGCGCAACGCAGTCAGTTTTTCTTTATCCAAGTCTTCAGATTTTTAGACATTTTAAATCTTTTAGGATTGAAACGGAATATTAAAAGAAACACATTAAAGTCAACTTTTTTAAAAGGTTATAGTTTACATGTTTTAAATATTCTTGTCAGGGATAGGAATGCTTAAAATTAAAAAACAAAAAAACAAAAAACGAATGACTGAATTTGAATGTAACATACGCCAAGATTTGCCCTCTGCGAAATGTGCCCTATAATTCAGAGTTATCTCTCTTGGTTTACTAATTTTAACTTTATGAATCTTGGCTAATAGCTGACTTTTAAGATTGAAATGTCATTTCTGTGTGTTATATTGTAGCCGTAGGGAGATGGTTAATGTTAATACATAATCGGACTCCCTACAGCTTACAAGTTTTATCCAGAATTATCAGAAGTTTGGTTGTCAACAGTTTGGAATGTGTGGATTAGTGTAAGAATAAAATATTCATTTTTCATGTTAAAATAGAAATTTATTAATGAAAAGGATAACAAGAATAGGTAGCAGTAATGTTCGAAATGAGAAAGTTACGGTTCATACAAATGTCTGTAGTAGTAATTTGTTGAAAGAGTATATGTATGTATGTATGTATGTATGTATTAGCCTTTTTTCTTGGGAGTGTCTTTGGATTGAGAAAAAGTAAAAGGAATCAGCACACGATAAGGAAAGAGAAAGAGAACAAGGTGCTACCTGACCTTATCTCTGGGTGATTTGAAGTTACATTTTAGTTTTGTCTTCCTCACTGCTTCCATCTGACTGACTGACATTGATGAAGTCCTTTTATTGTAATCTAGATTTTTCAACTTACTCCTGGAGTCTTTTTTGGTCTTGCAAGTCACTCCCATTGGTCAAAAGTCAATTTAACACCTACTTGTGAAATCTGGTTTTGACTTTTTCTTTAAGCACATGGTCAATCCTTTTTCTATTTGGGGAAAAACCAGGATTTCACAAGTCATTGTGAATTTTTGTAAAAGTGAAGAAAAGAGTTGATTTTAATTCTTAATTTCTTATCCCACTACAATATATATATATGTGTGTGTGTGTTTCTTACATATATATATATATATATATATCAGAAACATGCATATATATATATATACACAAACACACACACGTATGTATGTGTGTTTCTGATATATATTGTAATTTTATTATTACAATGGTTTATAAAAGCATTATATCACTACACAAAAATTTTCATGTTTCAGAACCATACTGTTCTTCTTCAGTTGGATATTTTAAAATAAATGGAAAAAATGATTTATTTAGAAAATAGATGAATTCATGCTTATTTAGAAAATTAAGGGGTAGTAGTTGGAGAATATGCTTGTTGGTGTGTCAATATTGTTCAATCAAAATAAGAATTAAGTGAAACAATGAAGTTGAAGATTTGGGTCACGAAAGGAAACAGAGTAGCCTGATGTCAAGGCATGAGACTTTTTAATTTTGTCTGACTAAGATACATAGAGGGACCATACATTATTTAAATGGGTAGATAATTTTTAACAGCAGGTTGGATTTTTTTTATTTTAAATTTGATCTTGTACTGCCTCATAAGTTAAAGGGGCTGGATAAGCTCTACTTTGTATTTAGCACTCTTTATAAAAGTAAATGCATGAACAGTGGGTTTTAATCTACTTGTTCTTTCACTTTCTTATATATATGTATGTATGCATGTATAGGTGAGTGTCTTTCTGATATACGTGTGTGTATACATATATAGGTGTGCGTGTATCTGATATGTGTATATATAAGTGTGTGTATGTATATATATATATATATATATATATATATATATATCGGTGTGCATGTATCTGATATGTATATATGTGTGTCTGTGTATATATATATATTGTAACTAAGTTGTTGAACTCGTAGGTTTATTTACCTTTTTGTTCATGCATTTACTTTTATAAAGAGTGCTCGATACAAATGTAGAGTGTTATTCCGAAACCAAACATCCCTTATACAATACCAACAAAAAATAATGCTGTTGCAACAGAATAGTAGATAAATAAAAAAAAATATATACTTTATATTTATAAAATATGTTGTATAAAGGATAGATTTTATAAAAGAAATATATTTCTTAAATATTATAAAATATAATATTTTATAATATTATAAAATAGCTTAATATTATGGAATATTATAAAAAATTTTTTGTGAAAGATATATTTTATAAAAAATTAAAAAAACAAAAAAAAGCACACACCCCAATACAAAATAACATACATTAAAGTAAAGAGAAACCAACCCCAAAACAAAACAACACCTACCAACCCCTAAACCAAAGGCTCCAGCAGCACCAGCCCTTTAAAGATTAATAGATTAAACCTATCATGAACTCTGCCAAAAACAAACACTTAACCCTAAGACCAGTAAAAAGGTCAACGGAACTCAAAATACAGACCAACCCCTCAAACACCCAAAAATAACAAATCCAACACAAATAAAAGGTCTTTTCAACTGGATAATTCTCATTTCTAAAAAAATCACCTGAGGATGAAGCCAAAACATAATGGGCTGGCTTCGAAACATGAGAAATTTTTGTGTAGTGATACTATGAATTTAAAAGCATTGTAACAACCATTACAGTGTGTGTGTATATATATATATATATATATATATGAGGATACACACATGTATATATAGGTGTGTATATATATATATATATATATATATAGGTGTGCGTGTATCTGATATGTATATGTGTGTGTATCTGATATGTATATATAGGTGTGTATGTGTGTGTGTCTGATATGTATATATAGGTGTGTGTGTGTGTGTGTCTGATGTGTATATATAGGTGTGTGTGTGTGTCTGATGTGTATATATAGGTGTGTGTGTGTGTGTCTGATGTGTATATATAGGTGTGTGTCTGATGTGTATATATAGGTCTGTGTCTGATGTGTGTATATAGGTGTGTGTGTGTATATATATATATATATAGGTGTGCGTGTGTCTGATGTGTGTATAGGTGTGTGTGTGTGTATACATATAGGTGTGTGTGTGTATAGGGTGTGTGTGTGTGTGTATCTGATGTGTGTGTGTATATAGGTGTGCGTGTATCTGATGTGTGTGTATATAGGTGTGCGTGTATCTGATGTGTGTGTGTGTATATATATATATAGGTGTGCGTGTATCTGATGTGTGTGTGTGTGTATATATATAGGTGTGCGTGTATCTGATGTGTGTGTGTGTGTATATATACATAGGTGTGCGTGTATCTGATGTGTGTGTGTGTGTGTATATATATATATAGGTGTGCGTGTATCTGATGTGTGTGTGTGTGTATATATATATATAGGTGTGCGTGTATCTGATGTGTGTGTGTATATATATATATAGGTGTGCGTGTGATGTGTGTGTGTGTGTATATATATATATAGGTGTGCGAGTCTCTGATGTGTGTGTGTGTGTATATATAGGTGTGTGAGTCTCTGGTGTGTGTGTGTGTGTGTATATATAGGTGTGCGTGTCTGTGATGTGTGTGTGTGTATATATATAGGTGTGCGTGTCTGTGTGTGTGTATATATATATAGGTGTGCGTGTCTGTGATGTGTGCGTGTCTCTGATATGTGTGTATATATATATATATACAGGTGTGCATGTTTCTGATATATCTACTGTGACACGCATAAGTATTGGATACTTGTTATTTTCTGTTATAACTCTAGTTTATGTTTGCCATTTTGCCTGATATTTGGTAAGTAATATCTCATAAAATTGTTGTAGTTGTATGTTGATGGAAAATTAAAAACTCATGGTTGAATTCATTTTTTTATTTAAGTTCAAAATTACCCTATGCAAAAGTATTCGATACATGTCACTTTTTGCAAATTTCCAATCGAAACTTTGTATTTTATGAGACTTTAAACATTCCAATTTTCCATAGTATTGGAATGTTATCTCGGACCAATCGGAGAAGCACACAATTGCTTACAAGATAGTGCTACTAATCATCTTCTTCTCTGATATGCATTCTGCAATTCAAGGATTAAAAATGGCAAAAACTCAAGAATTATCCAGAGATATGCGAGATAGAATCATTGAACGTCACAAAGGAGGACAAGGTTAACGTAAAATTAGCAAAGAAATGAATCTAGCACTAAGTACAGTTGGAAATATCATCAGAAAGTATAAGAAGTATGGCGACGGTACAGCAAACCTTTCAAGAAATGGAAGACCGAGAAAAATAAATGAGAGGACTTCAAGGTGGATCAGCATAAATGTGCAAAAAACCGCCTTCATTACTCGTTCTGAAATTAAAACTGATCTTGAGGGTGCTGGAATTAATGTAAGTAAGGATACCATTAGCAGAGCTCTATATCGTACAGGCTTTCATTCAAGATCACCAAGAAAAGTGCCTTCCTGAAAATCAGACATGTCAAAGACTGATTAAAGTTTGTCGAAACCTATGAAAAGAAAGGTATGCAGTTTTGGGAAAAAGACAATCTGGTCAGTTGAAACAAAAGTTGAACTATTCAGAAGAAACACAGCGACAATTGTTTGGCGAAAAAATGGCACTGCCCTCAACAAGCACAATACCATCCCCACAGTTAAGTTTGGGGGTGGTTCCATTATGATATGGGGATGCTTTTCATCCAAGGGCACTGGTGAGTTACAAGTTATCCATGGTAGAATGAATGGTAGCATGTACAGGGAGATTCTAGAGAAGAACCTTCAGAAATCTGCAACTTCTTTTGGACATGGTTGGAATTTCGTGCTTCAACACGACAATGATCCCAAACATACCGCAAAACTTACAAAGGAATGGTTTGAAATTAATGCTATTAGTACTCTCAATTGACTAAGTCAGTCTCCTGACTTGAATCCAATTGAGAATTTGTGAAATACTTTGAAGGTTAAAGTTCATAAGCAGAATCCACAAAATATCAAGCAATTAGAGGAATTATGCAAGCAAGAATGGGGTAAAGTAACTGTGGATCAGTAAGGAAAACTTGTGGACAACAATAGAAAGCGACTGGAAGCAGTGAAACAAAACAGAGGCTACGAAACAAAATATTGGTGTATCCAATACTTTTGCATCGGGGAATTTTGAACTTTGATAAAAAAAATGAATTCAACCATGAGTTTTTAACTTTCCTTCCATATACAACTAAAACAACTTTGAGATATTACTTACAAAATATCAGGCAACATGACAAACATAAACTAAAGTTATAACAAAAAATAACATGTATCCAATACTTATGTGTGTGTGTGTGTGTGTGTGTGTGTGTATATATATATATACGTGTT